>PITA01001815.1:0-168277 GCA_004023965.1 Spilogale gracilis
TGCTTTAGGTGTCCCCAGTACCCACCACCAGGCTCTCCCATCCCTCCACCCTCCTCCCTCCAAGTCCCTCAGTTTGTTTCTGTGTCCAAAGTCTCTGTTGTTTCGTTTCCCTCCCTAGATTACCCTAGTTCCCATTTACTTTCCTTCTCCCACTGTCCTCCAGGTTACCCCTCATGCACCGCAAGTAAGTGAAACCATGCGATACTTGACTTTCTCTTCTTGGCTTATTTCACTCAGCATAATCTCTTTTGTAAGTTTTGATTGAATCTTTCATATATCTATTTTAAACTATAAAATTGCCATAAATTTGTTTATAATGTTCTATAATAAAAAGTCTGACTCTATTTTTTGATGTTTAAATGTTGACAGCTTTTAAACCACAGCCTCTTTCCGTTTTGCTTCATTATCTGTGAAAGTGAAGTGAGCTTTTATGTTCCTTCCTTTGATATCAATGGGAGTTTCAAACCATGGAGGCCCCTGGCTACACAAGGAAACTCTCATCACAGGCCCATATCATCACCACAATTATAAAAAAAAACAAATCAATCTCCTTTCTTGGTCTCTCAAACCATTTTCAAATAGCTTGGGTTCTTGCCCTGCTCTCCCCAAAATCTTCATTATGCAAGTATTGAATATTTTCTATCTTCTTGGCATGCATAGGCATCATTAGTCTTGACATCTGAACCAAATTTTGTCACCAGTCCATACTGCTTCTGAAGAGTGATCATAATAATATATTTGCTTATCATTTTTTAAAGTTTCTTAGATTTGTAATGCTGTCCACCTTTTCATTCCTCATCATAATCAGTCTGCGTAGAGGTATATCAATTTTATTAATCTTTGTAAAGAACTACTTTTGGGTTTATTTTCTCTGTTTTTTAGTTAACTGCTACTCTTTATTACATTCTATACCTTATTGAGTTTAATTTACACTTTTTTCTCATCTAAGTTCTAATCTTATCTTTAATTTTATATTGCTTTCTTTTTTCTACTAAAAGCAATTATCACAATGCAGTTGTTTCATATATTTTGTTTACTTTCTAGTTATTTATGGCAGGAGGGCAAGTACAGTACCTTTTACTCCATTATTTAAAAAAAAAGAAGTATAAGTCCTTTCATTGCACTAATTTTTTGTTTTTTTTTGTTTGTTTTTTTTTGCACTGATTTTTTGAATTAATTTATAATGAATCTAAAAAATTTTTTTTTCTATGTTACATACTTCCCAAATAGAACCTGTTTTAGTTAACTCAGTTATCATGCTACTATAACAAAACTAAGTTGTTCAAACGTAAGAGACTACTCTTATGGATTATCTCAGAGAATTTTTGTAAACAGTCCTTTTTAATGGCAGGCATATTAGCTTTATCAGATTTTTTTTTCTCATGTATTTTATTTTATTTATTATTCTATTTGTATTTGTATTTGTATTTGTATTTGTATTTGTATTTGTATTTGTATTTCTATTTCTATTTGACAGAGAGAAACACAGCCAGAGAGGGAACACAAGCAGGGGGAGTGAGAGAGGGAGAAGCAGGCTTCCCGCTGAGCAGGGAGCCCAATGTGGGACTCGATCCCGCGTCTCCGGGATCATGACCTGAGCTGAAAGTAGTCGCTTAACCAACTGAGCCACCCAGGTGCCCCTTTTCTCATGTATTTTATACCCAGATTGTTACCATTGTTTCTTTTCAGAACTGGAGGCCAAGTTTATTAACCTATGATTGGAATTCCTGAATCTCCCCATGGACTTGTCTTTTTATTCTATTAGAGAGACTTACATAAGGACATTGATCAGAGGAGGCTGTTTGGAGCAGTGATCACTTTATTACCGGTATTTCTTTTACTATAGGGTTCTATCTTAATACCAGTAACTTTGGCCAGCAGGTCTTTCTCTGTTTCTGTGTCACTTTTTTTCATACTCTAATAGAGTAATGAATGAGTCTCTAAGTAAAACAACCATCAGTATTTATAATTCGTCCACCTTTTAAAAGAACACATTATCATGCTCTAGAGAAGACCACAAATTTGGACATTTGAGACAATTTGATTTATGATAGGAAACTGATGTTACAAGACAGTCTAGAGTAGTTATTTAATATTTTGCCTAAATTTATTCCTTTTTATTTTAAAAATAAGATCCATCAATAAACACTATTAAATAAAGAGTTGCCATGTAATTGTCCAAAATATCCATTTTGTTCACGGATATTGCTTAAACTTGAGAAACACAATTCTCAGCTTCTCCTTTGTTGGTTAAGACTAAGAGAGTTAGTGTATAGAAAATGATAATTTGATAGTAAGATGAAGAGAAAATTAGACTTCATAATAGGTAAGACACTAGTTTGGTGTTTTCATTTAGCAACAGAGAGTGTGCTGCACGTTGAAACCTCGTATTTAAAGGCAGTCTTCATTTAAAAGCTGATAATGCTTTGGTAATTTAGTTAAGGCTATAGACAGATATCTTAGGTAAATGAAAATAAACATCAGTTACTGGATCAAGATACAGTCTATAATAAGCATATGTCTTTAGTTTGTGTTAAGTTTTTTACTTGATAGTCCTAAATCATGCCTAACAAGTTTGTGTACATGCAAAATGAGAAGTTTAAGATAATCAGGAAAAACTCATCTGAATTCCTAGAGGCTTTTTTCCTCTTACTGTCTTTGCCCTGGGATTATGGTCCTTCTCTAATTACTTCTTCAATTATGCATATTGATGTCCACATCAGCTATATTATGGAACTTCTAAAAATAATCCTTCTGTGGTAAATGGTATCTGGTAACCCTATTTGAAAGTAGATTCCTATCTATTCATTAAATTGGCAGGGGTCACATAACAAAGAATATAGTAGTGTGCTTATAATAGTAATCTCAAAGTACAACTATACATTGGCATGGAAGGATTTAGGGTTGCAGAAATGTTCACTACTTAAATGGCTCTTATAAATAAAAGCAAAATATGTTCACTTCCCCTGAAGACTTACTACTGAATGTATACATACAAGGCTGTCTTTTATTATTTTCTGGCTCACCAGACATTTTTACTATAAGCAAAAGTACCTTTTCCTTTCTTTCATACTACCATTCTATTTGCTTTGTTTCATGATTTTTAGATAATTTAGAACCGTGCTCTGTGGGATCTGATGCTAAATGTTAGTGGAATTAATAAAATATATAACAATACACATATTTAAAAAAAAGAAATTAGTGACCATTTATATTGACAGACAATTCTCCTTGGGAGCTTACAGGGTAAACAGAGAATCGTTGGAAACCAGTCTCTCTTTGGAGTGAAATCGCAGGACAGAATTTGGATAGCCATCCTTCTGCTTCTTAGCAAGTGTGAGAGGTTGTTTCTTCTAATGAACCTTCTGTTTGTAATATCTGTCTATGTCTCTCCATTGGCTCTCAATTCTAAGAAATCAGAGAGCCTTTTGGTCTTGTTTTTATCTCGAAGGTCTGTAGCTTATTGGAGGACCATAAGTGTTTTTAATTTCACTTCATTTACTTTCTGAGGCTCACTGAAAAAAATGTCAGTCAAATTAAAAAGCATCTAGCAATTTCCTATTACAATTTTAGGTGTGAGCTTAGTTATAAAAGACAGAAAAAGGGGCACCTGGGTGGCTCAGTGGGTTAAAGGCTCTGCCTTCAGCTCAGGTCATGATCTTGGGGTCCTGGGATCGAGGCCCACATCAGGCTCTCTGCTTGGCAGGGAGTCTGCTTCCCCCTCTCTCTCTGCCTGCCTCTCTGCCTACTTGTGATCTCTCTCTCTGTCAAATAAATAAATAAAATCTTTAAAAATAAATAAATAAAACTTTAAAAAAAAGACAAAAAAAGGTTCAATTTACTTTTTTCTCATGTATCTGCCACAGAATTTTTGAAAACTGGTCTGATTTGAAAATCTTTATTGATTCACCTGTATTTTGTTTGCAATTTTGAATCTTTGTTTAATCTACTAGAAAGGATTCTAAAATGGCCTTATGAAGTATATTTCATTTTTTTCCCTTGATCTTTCAAAGATATTTTTAAAAGCATGCACAATTGGGTTATTTGGATTTCCTCCTACTTTCTCCCATCTTACTACTTCTGTGCTTCCTCATAGGAAAGGCTGACAATTAAGTGAACTTGCTGGTACCTATCTGGCAATCCAGAATGGTAAGAACCTAAGACAATTTTGAATTCTTCAGAAAACTTCTGCCTAAATTCCTGAGGTTAAAAAAAGAGAGAAAACTTTATTGGTGGACCTCAATTTAGGTCTAGAGCCGAGTTAAGTGCTTCTGGAAATGAGCCTTCTAGTCCTGCAATTTTAAGGGAACATGGTACAACATGGCTGAGGAAAAGGTAACCCATTCAAAAGGTGAAAGGCAAGAATAAAAGGACATAAGTGGATTAAGAAGGCATAGAGAAAGATGCAAGAGTACTAGATTTCAGAAAATTTGGAAAGTTTTAAAACAGTGTATTGTGATGTCAGTGTTTGGTTCTGAAACTTCAGATACCAATTAAAGAGGTGACTATTGAATATTTGGTATTATTTTAATTTTTTTGGCTTTATTCAAAAGTATAATAATTGTGAAACAGAAGTCCTCAAAACAATTTTTCTTTCTAATATAAAACCACTTACCAAAGAAAATAAAATATCTGGGAATATAGTGGGAGTTTAAGAAAGATGAATGAATATTTCCAGAAGATGTAGCAGCTGTGATGTAGATGAATCCATAATAAACAAGAAAGAAGCTCTATAAGCTGTTACATGTGTTTCCTTATAAATGATGTTCTCTGTTACCCAACCCAAGCAAAGGGTAGGAAAAGGCCATGCAAACAATGATGCAATAATCACTGACCTAGGAATATGAATTAAACAAAGCGACCTTTTTCACAAATTGACAAGATACCAAATGAAGTCAAGAGCTTTGAGGGCAGTGACAGCAAGATTTGACCAGTCATTTTAGTCCAAATTACCCCTAACAGTTCAGTGAGCCTCTGATTTTCATTCTCCTGGGCTAATTTAGATTCTACTGGAGGTTGATCTGGCTGATGTTTTCTGAGTCAGGTCTATCTATGTCTCCGTGGCCAAATGTCAACATCTCCTTCAGGCCACCATGTAACCCAGTCTAGAAGTATGAGAAACACACATGTATGGGAGTTTGTTAAAATGTCCATGCAAGGTCTAATCCCTAATATTACTCTCTTATTCTACATCTCTCATAGTGGTTTTTCTTCTCTGAGGAAGACATGATATGCCTATTCAAGAAAGACATGGATTCTTCCCCATTTTAACCTTAGTGATCTTCCACCAGTACACTTGCACTGCAGAACTTGTAGGAACTTAGTTGCACAGTTTCCTGCATATCTAATAAATATTTTTGCTGCAATAAACAAATCCATACCCACTTACTCTTACTATTCTTAACAGGCACTAAGTAAATACTGCCATAATTCAATTTAACTGGCTCTACTTCAACCAAGATATTCTCCTGCTCCTGAAACTTGATTATTCAAAATCAACAGAACAGGATTAGAAGGGTTACTGGAGAGAAGGGATGGTGTAGCCACAAGACCAATGTCTCCTTTCTTCTTGATTCAGCTGTCTCCATTTCCATCTGCCTCTAATGACAGTGAAGTTTTAGTTATCCTCTTAAAACTGATTTATGTTTATGTAAATTGACTGTACTATACAATGACTGTACAATGATATAATTAGGCATGCTGTTAAACAAGTTAAATTTGTTCATGAAATGTAACTTTGAAAATAAGATGTGTATTTTAATGAATGACAGAGCTGAGGATGAACTTTATACTGAATCTATAATGTGGCTCCATGGCATTTTTTTCTTTTAGAGAAACATGGGAAGAACTTGGAAGAATTATTTTCTTTGAAATTAATGCCATGGTGAATATTATTATTATCACCATAAACAGTTAAATCAAATTAGAAATGAGATATAAACTTTACCCATTGTATTCCTAACTTAATTTAAAACAGTGAAACCAGAAATATAGTTCAAAACTTATAAATACAGGTATCAAGTGGAATGTCTAACCATTCCCTCAGCTGATATATGGATACATTTCAGTATCTAAAAAAAGAAAAATAGCAAACATTTACCATATTTACCAATCCTTTACAGAAAAATAAGAGTGAGTAGTCTATGAGGCTCTTTCTTTGTGAACATAAATTCCCACTCAAAAAATGCACTTAATATTAATTTCCTATGAAAGTGAATAGCTAACTTATTTAACAATCTACCCCGAATATTTTTCCTCATCACCTCCACAGTTTTATTGAGGAGAATGACAGAAGGCCAGATCTTATAGTATTTTAAAATTTCTTCTGTGTTAAATTTCTTTTAAATAAATAAGAAGGGGTTGTCATTAAGCCTTTTGGAGTAGAGAGAAATATAGAGAGATAACAAATGATTCATATCACCCTTTATATTTTGAAGGATATTAAATATTTTCTATGTTAAGGATACTAAGGCTCACATAGCAACAATGAATTGTTATTATACTAACTGCAATTTTTTTTTAAAGATTTTATTTATTTGACAGAGAGAAACACAGTGAGAAAGGGAGCACAAGCAGGGGGAGCGAGAGAGGGAGAAGCAGGCTTCCCGCCGAGCAGGAAGCCCAATGTGGGACTCAATCCTGGGTCTCCGGGATCATGACCTGAGCCGAAGGCAGTCGCTCAACCAACTGAGCCACCCAGGCGCCCCACTGACTGCAATTTTAATGAAATATGTCTGACACTCAATATTAAATTAATACCCCAAAATTTCAGCTCAAATAAATTGTGTATTAATTGATATTTCAAAGGTGGTTAAGAAACAAAGAAAATATACAGATAAGAAGTAAGTGTATGAAAAGGTGTTCAACATTACATGTCACTAGAGAATTACAAATTAAAACAATGGCATACCAGTACACTATTAGAACGGCTGATATTAAAACTTTGACAACACAAAATGCTGGTGAGGATGTGGAGCAACAGGAACTCTCACTCTTTGCTGGTAGGAATGCAAAATAGTACAACTACTCTGGAAGACAGTGTGGTAGTTTTTGTTTGTTTGTTTGTTTGTTTGTTTTTACAAAACTAAACATTCTTACCATATGATCCAGCAACTACACGCCTCAGTATTTGCCCAAATGAATTGAAAACTTACATTTAAAAACCCTGTATGTGCATACACATGGATGTTTACAGCAGCTTTATTCATAACTAACAAAATTTGGGGACAACTAAGATGTCCTTCAGTGATGAATGGATAAATAACCCGTGGTATATCCAGACAACAGAATTATTATTTAGCCCTAAAAAAGAAATGAGCTGCCAGGCATTGAAAAGACATGGAGGAAACTTAAATGCATATTACTAAGTGAAAGAAGCCAACTTGAAAAGCCTAAATATTATATAATTCAGACAATATGACTTTCTGGAAAAAGGATAGCTATGGGGATAGTAAAAAGATTAATGAGTGCAAAGCATGGAGGATTTTAGGGCAGTGAAACTATTCTGTATGATACAACATTGGTGGAGACATGTCATTCTATATTTGTCAAAACCCATAGAATCTACAACACGAAGAGTGAATCCTAAAGTAGAAGACAGACTTTGAGTGACAATAATGTGCCATTATATGTTTATTGTTAACAAATGTCCCTCTAGTGCAGGAGGTCCATAATGAGGGAGGTTGTGTGTTTATAGGGGATGGGAAGTACAGGAACATTTTCTACTTTCTTCTCATTTTTGTTGTGAACATAAAAGTTCTCTAAAAACTAAAGCTTTTAATTAAAAAAAACTGAAGATTTGATATGACACTAAAGTTAGCTTGCAAATTTATCTTGTTTTATTCAATACATAGGTATGTTGCATTGAGAAACATTTATGATTATATTCACAAATTACTGAAATGATCAAAACTTCATTATGGGTATGCCAACTTCTACTGAAGAGATCAAATGGTAGCAGTGCTATGTATGGTTCAAAAGTCTTGGGTTCTGATGTAAATATTGTGCTTTATATTTTAAAATCAAGGGTGATTTCTAAGTATTTTCTCCTAAATCTAAATTAACTCATAATCAAAATCGAGATAAGTAGTCCCTTTTAGTCTTTGATTTCATTATTGGTCTCTGATTCTTTTG
This sequence comes from Spilogale gracilis, assembly GCA_004023965.1. Lineage (NCBI taxonomy): Eukaryota > Metazoa > Chordata > Mammalia > Carnivora > Mephitidae > Spilogale > Spilogale gracilis. Next base: position 8,134 of record PITA01001815.1, read on the forward strand.
GAGCTTCTATGAAATTTTCTCAGATCTTCAGATAGGAGAAAACGATCCAACACGGGGATGAGGACAAGGTTGTTTTGGGTTTTTTTTTAAGATTTTATTTATTTGACAGAAATATAGCTAGAGAGGGAACACAAGCAAAGGGAGTGAGAAAGGGAGAAGCAGGCTTCCCGCCGAGCAGGGAGCCAGATGTGGGGCTCGATCCATCCCAGGTCTCAGGGATCATGACCTGAGCCGAAGGCAGTTGCTTAACCAACTGAGCCACCTAGGCACCTTTGTTTTGTTTTTTATTCTTTTTATTTTATTTTATTTTATTTATTTATTTATTTATTAAAAGATTTTTTTTATTTATTTGACAGAGAGAAACACAACGAGAGAGGGAACACAAGTAGGGGGAGTGAGAGAGGGAGAAGCAGGCTTCCTGCCGAGCAGGGAGCATGATGTGGGACTCTATCCCTGGTCTCCGGGATCATGACCTGAGCCGAAGGCAGTTGCTTAACCAACTGAGCCACCCAGGCGCCCCCTTGTTTTGTTTTTTAAAGATCTTTTTATTTATTTGTCCAAGAAAAAGAGAGCACAAGTGGGGGAGCAGCAGGCAGAGGAAGAAGCGGGCTCCCCACCAAGCAGAGTTTGATGTGGGATTCCATTCCAGGACTCTGGGATCACAACCTGAGTCAAAGGCAGCCGCTTAAGGAGTTGAGCCACCCAGGCATCCTGAAATCAAGGAACAAGGGTTTTTGTTGTTGTTGTTTGTTTGTTTTGAGAGAAACACACCTAGAGTGGGAACACAAACAGGGGGAGTGAGAGAGGAAGAAGCAGGCTTCCCACCAACCAGGGAGCCTGATGCAGGGCTCGATCCTGGAACTCCAGGATCATGACTGGAGCCGAAGGCAGTTGCTAAACCAACTGAGCCACCCAGGTGCCCCCTGAGAACGAGGTTTTTGATTTTAAGAAGATATTTCTTAACAAAAGGAATTGTCTTTAATCTATTGTTCTTATAGTCATACAGCACCACACTTAAGTGAATTATTTTCTCTCACTTTTGTTACTCCTGATCTCCTCCCTACTAGCTACAACCCACATAAACATACAGTATTGTCCCTTTATTTTCTGAAAACTATCCTCTACTATACTGGATAGTATAGTGTATATATCACTCTCTCTCTCCTATGTCTTTTATCTTTTTCTTTTCTTCCTTGTGAGAGTTCCCTCAAATTCCTTCTTAAACTTTGTTGTTCCTAGTGGTTCTCTTGACCAGGGGCTAACGGTGCCAGAATTTTATCGTACTTGGCTTTATATTTTAAGATATATCTTCATTCAAATGTAGTAAAAATTTCAAGGGCAGCCAGTCAGCTCAATGGATAAATTCTGTTTCAAAAAATATGACATAAAGCCCCTTTGGTTACAGAAAAAATACAGTAAAAATTCCCTCATTGCTTTGGGGAGATCTGACTTTAAAATAAGTCCAAATACTCATATTTCAGTACCAAATAGTCTTAGAGTAATATAACTGTGTGTTGGGATATATGTTGGTAAACCTGACTTTGGTTTTTTTTTTTCTTCATTTGTGAAAGTTAACCCATCCTTTTTTTCCAGCATGGAAGACTACTCAGGGACTTCTAAACTGGAACAGAGTGTTGGCAGGAGCAAATTGGGCCAGAAAGACAGCTTCCAGGGGCAGATTAAATAATAAAACAGCTCAAGTGATCCTGAAGTCTAGAGTGTAGATAACTGGTTAAAAGATGACCAATGGCCTCAGGACATTGAGCTGACTTGTGGAGCATGAAAACACTCATTGAGGACTACAGAAATAATTAGGGAACACTGGAGGTCAACTGAGCTGCTATTGGGTTAGCAGATTTGGAGATAAGAGTTCTATTCTTGATCCTTTGATCCTCAACTCCTCATATTTTTCATGTTCTTCTTGGACAATCTTATCTATTCTTATAATAATGATTACTTAATATATCCAAAGAAATCATTCTTCTTTGACTTCAAACTGACATATTCAACTTCCTGCTATTCTTGGATGTTCCAAAGGTACCCAGTTACTCAAGCCAAAAACACAAGGTTATTATTAACTTCTCTTATCCTTCTCCATCCCCCACATATGATCAATTGTTCAGTGATGCATGTTTTACATACTATTTCTCAATCTTGTCATTTCATTTCCATAAAAACTATCTTAACCCTATAGCACTAAATCAGGTCATGAATATGACTTTGTGCCACAAAAAAATCCCCTGCCTAGAATGTGCTATCACTGCCCTCCTTAAATCCATTATCTACACTATAAATGGAGAGACCTGCTAAAATATTAATCTATGTAGGTTCTGCTTTAATCATTCTGCATTATTTAGAGAATAAAATTCAGGTGGCTTTACATAACATATGAGGCCTTCTATCTTCTTATCCCTAATAGTTCTCCAGTTTCACCTTCTACTATTACTTGTCCTATACTTCACTATGAAATAACACCACACTGGTTCTAGTTTTGCTTACATACCATTGTATTTCAGCATTTTCTGCCCTTCCATGGGTGTTCCTTTTCCTTTGCAATAGGGTGGACTACGTGGCTAAGAGTGTGAGGTCCACCATTTCCTCAAATGTACACTGGATTTTGAAACTTGTGTATTACAAAGTTGAGTGGAGTGATGCATTTCCTTCCATAGACTTACTTCTGTTCATTTTCATAGGCTTGAAGAGCTCTGAGAAGAAACTCCTCACAAGCAAAAAAGGACTACATCAGAGGGCCTCTGTCTTCACATTTTGTGGGCAATGACAGTTCTCATCAAGAGGTGGGACTGAGGGTGGGCCCCCATCCAAACATAACAACCCACCAAATATCAGTGCAGCTTAGGGAAAATTCTAGGCATTAGGCCAAGTAAAGCTAAAACCCTGGGGCTGTGGGAGTAAGAAGAACTGAGAATTAAGCTTATTCTCTCTCTTTCTACCTCAGAACCATTTTTACTTTGTGGAAACCAATATGACCTATACTGGACCAGAAGCAAGAACAAAGAATTAACTAGGAGCCAAAGAACATTGCTGGTACACTACCAACAGTAAGTATCTGTACTTGGCATGATACACACAAAAAGCAAGACTGCCAAGAGCACTAGTGGCAGGTCTTTCCTCTGTCATTGCTGGTATTCTACTTCTTAACTCTAACTTTAAAGATCTTTGTAATGAGCATGCTCTGCATTCAAACAACAATTTTTAAATTGATTTTTTCTTTATATTATATTCATTGGTTGTCTGTATTCTGAAATTCAACTATCTAAAAGTTTGTCACCTTCCCTTAATTATCTGCCTAAGGGCTATTTTTTTTTTCAAGTGAAATATTTCTGCAAGTTCTAGGCACAGTAACTCAATTTTATTCTGTTTTCAAAGTAGATGGTTATTTTCAGTTAGGCTATTTTTTATTCTTTTATTATTATTTTCATTTTTTTGGTTTGTTTTGTATCTTCTTTTTGCTTCAAAAGTATATTAAAGATAATACACATCTAAAGATTATGTTGAAAATTCCAATTATTCTATACATACTGAATTTCTGCCCTAGATAAAATTGTGAAGTATTTTTTTAACTCATAATTTTATTACTTCTGCAAATTCAGGACTCTCAGTCTGGTAATCTGGTTGCTCTGTCCTATCCTCCACCACACATTCAAATGATAGTCTTGCTGAGTCAGCTGTATTTGGGCAGGTAGAAAAAAAATCATTCTTTTTTCTTTTCTCATATTAAATGCAAGCATATGGTAAAATAAATACTATAGTGATTTATGTCCTATTTTATTATCTATTTATTTATCTATCCGTCTATTTATTTATTTATTATTTTTTTGAAGATTTTATTTATTTGGGAGAGAGAAAGCAGAGTGAGAGAGAGAGAGAGAGCACAAGGCAGAAACAGACTCCCCACTGAGCAGGGAGCCTAAAAAGGAGGCCTCGATTCCAGGACCCCGGGATCATGACCTGAGCTCAAGGCAAGTACTTAACTGAATGAGTCACCCAGCTTTCCCTATGTACAATTTTTTTAATTGTACTTTTCTGAAAATGGAAAATATGAATAATAAAGAAATAACATATTGTCATGTCTGAGGGCTTAACTTAAAATGTTACTAAAGAAAACAACTTTGTTTCCAATATATTAACAGATATAAATCCAGAGCCCCATCTATCTTTTTTCCCCTTTGCCTTGCCCAATCCTTTTTTTCCCCCCAAACCCCATCGCTTTATAAACCTTTGTATTTATTTTATTCATGAGGGTAATTATGATTCTTTTCATTTTCTGAATTTATTTTGTGTATGTGTCATATAATAAGAGCAAGGAGGAAATAAAATTGGTAAGAATTGAGAATTTCACTTCTGTTTTCACGAAAATGTTATTTTACTCTAAATGAGTTCCTATTTTATTTTATTTTATTTATTTTTTTTTAAGATTTTTATTTATTTGACAGAGAGAAACACAGCCAGAGAGGGAACATAAGTAGGGGGAGCGAGAGAGGGAGAAGCAGGCTTCCCGCTGAGCAGGGAGCCCGATGTGGGGCTCGATCCCCGGTCTCCGGGATCATGACCTGAGCCGAAGGCAGTCGCTTAACCAACTGAGCCACCCAGGCACCCCAATAAGTTCCTATTTTAAAAGAAAAGATAGTATTATAGGACATAAGGGCCTCGTCATCTAGTTGAGAAGACAGAACAAGAGCATATAAGAAATAATTCTAATTAGTATGAGCAATGCAATAAATCAGCATTATAGACCAAAAGTTTGTGTCCAACCTCCTCCTAAATTCGTATGAAGCTTTAACTCCCAGTATAGTTATATTTGAAGATAGAGTCTTTGAGGAGACTATTAAGGTCAAATAAGACAATAAGGGTGGGCTCCAATCAAATAGGATTAGTGTCATTTTAGGAAGACACCAGAGGGGTGCTTGTGTGGCTCAGTTGGTTAAACACCTGCCTTCAGCTCTGGTCACGATCCCAGGGTCCTGGGATCAAGCACTGCATTGGGGTCCCTGATGAGTGGTAAGCCTGTTTTCCTCTCTCTCCCACTGCTTGCCACTCCTCTTGCTTGTGTTCGTGCTCTCCCCCCCCCTCAAATAAATACATAAATCTTGAAGAAGAAGAAGAAGACGACGACGACGATGGCAACACCAGGGAGATCACTCTCTCTCCCTCTATACGCAGGAACCAAGGAAAGTCTTTGTGAGGGCACAGTGAGAAGGTGGCAGTTTATAAGCCAGAAAGTTTTCATCAGCAACCAAATTTGCTGGCACCTTGTTTATGGACTTCTATCCCCCAGAAATTTGAGAAAATCAGCCACCCAATCTCTGATGTTTTGTTATAGCACCTGAGCACACTAATAAAAATTAGTAGCGTTATAAAAAATGATACAGAAAGTTAAAACTCAAGGCTCTTTACATTTGGACCTTTTGCATTCACAGGATCTCAAGGTAAGGGGAAAAAGAATATACTCAAGACTTAAGTATATAAATTTCTAGGACTGAAATCCACAATCCCTTTTCAAAATCCATTGTTTCACTCTGGATAGTGGCAAATAAGAAGGAATATGGGAAATGAGGTAGAAAATATCAGAGTTAAGGTGCTAGAACCAAGTTTTACAGGATGTCCCATTTTGATGACTAAATGGAGAAAAATACAACAGGAAAGGAGGGGATAAAGAACAATCCCCTAAAGGAAAGCAGTAAAATATGTTTTGTGGAAACCGAGAAGGCATCACAGAAGCACTGAGTAGTTAATATCAAATATCACTAAGAGATGACTTTTTTATAAACTATAAGGATTACTGAGCAATAAACCACAAATCGCTTTAGAAAACAAGGTGGAAATGGAAGTTGGGTTATAAGGTTGAGGGAGAAATTAAGGAGGACTGAGGGAAATTAAGGAGGACTGAGGGAGTATCTACTTGAAATAGAAAACAGGAATTTCCTGAGTGTTAGATGTCTTCTCAGGATCTAAGACCTTATGCTGGTCAGGAAGCTCCAGATGAGCCACAGCACCCTCCCTTCACTGGTTCTGTTTTGAGTTCTTATACTTTGATATTTCTAAACTTACCTCCATGCAGCACCTAGTTTTCTAAGGTTGCTAGAGACCTAAGTTTCATAAAGGCAGCCCTTGGTTCTTTCCTCTAGGTGGACAGGGAGGAGTGGTAGACACAGTACAGCAATATAGGTGAGGAGTGCAAATCCTAGGCTTATCAGCTAGGTTAAAATATCTGCTTTGCTATTTATTTACTTTGCAAATGTGCGCAAGCTACTTAAATGCTATAGACATTTTATCAGCAACAAAATATAAAATGTAAAAAAAGAGTCAACTGTGAAGTTTGGAAACAGTATTTATAAAATACCTGGGGGATTTAGAATGGAAGAAAGGGATTCTACTTCCCTTCACTGTTAGGTGAATACATTGTTATTCCACATTTCCTTTGTTAGCCACAGAGTCATTTTTAGTCTCTTGGATCACTTCTTAGCTTGTCCCAATTTGAGCTACAATTCTCATTCAATTTAAGTCAGATGTATAACCCTCTTTCCTCATGGCATATATTTATATGAGAATCTTATGATATAAATATTTATTTAATGGATATCATTTAAAAATTAATGTCATCTCTACAGACAAAAGGCTGATATCCAAGAGCTATAAAGAACTACTCAAACTCAACACCCAAAAAGAAGATGATCACATCAAAAAATGAGCAGGAGGCATGAGGAGGCACTTCTCCATAGAAGACATACAAATGGCTAACAGACACATGAAAAAATGTTCATCATCACTAGCTATCAGGGAAATTCAAATCAAAACCACACTGAGATACCAACTTACACCAGTCAGAATGGCCAAAATAAACAGAACAGGAAAAAACAAGTGTTGGAGAGGCTGTGGAGAAAGGAGAACACTCTTACACTGTTGGTGGGAATGCAAGTTGGTGCAGCCTCTTTGGAAAACAGTGTGGAGATTCCTTAAACAATTAAAAATAGAGCTACCCTATGACCCTGCAATTGCACTACTGGATATTTGCCCCAAAGATACAGATGTAGTGAAAAGAAGGGCCATATGTACCCCAGTGTTCATTGCAGCAATGGCCACAATCACCAAACTGTGGAAAGAGCCAAGGTGCCCTTCAACAGATGAATGGATAAAGAAGATATGGCCCATATATACAATGGAATATTACGCCTCCATCAGAAAGGATGAATACTCAACTTTTGTAGCAACATGGACCAGACTGGAAGAGATTATGCTGAGTGAAATAAGTGAAGTAGAGAAAGTTAAGTATCACATGGTTTCACTTACTTATGGTACATAAGGAGTAATATAGAGGACAGTAAAAGAAAGAAAGGAAATGGGAAGTAGGGTAAATCGTGGAGGGAAATGAAACATAAGAGACTTTGGACTCAGAAACAAACTGAGGGTCTTGGAAGGGAGGGGTGTGGGGGGATGGGTGAGCCTGGTGGTGGGTACTGAGGGCACATGGAGCACTAGGTGTGGGGCATAAACAATGAATCTTGGAACACTGAAAATAAATAAATTAATTCAAAAAATTAATCTCATCTAACAATTTAAAACTGCATATAATAAATATTTCTATATTGATACATTTTTATTTTGAAATTGAGAGATTTAACCTTATGCTTTAAAAATATGATGAAAATCACTATATACAATGATCAGTAATATATGAATTAAAGTTGAATTACATAATTTTACTAGCTATGTGCCCTTGAGTAATTTACTTAAATTTTTAGGCTTTAGTATCTTTATTTATAAAACTGACAAACAGTAATACCTATCACCACCACCCTGAGCTGAATTTCTAAGTGTCTTTTCGATAGTTAATTTTAGGATGGCAGTGGCTGGAGGATCCAATATTTTGAACTAAGAGGCTACCAAGTCAGCAAAGAGAACTACCTCTTACAATACTACTAGAGAATCACTCTCTAGAGAAAGGGAACAAACTAATTCAAAGAAGCCAGACTGCTTTTATGCATTATTCCTGCCTAGATTATGGAGATACTTTGACATTTGTGATAGGGTATAACTTAGGCTGCCTGAATATTGTGAATATACATCCAAGGGATGACTGCCAGTCTAAGTATCCTGCACATATATGCCCAAGTCATCCAGTAAAATCTCAAGTCAGAGAAATGATCTTTTGGTAGAAGAAAACTATAAATTAATTAGCCTAGTCATGAAGATCACTAGATATTTAAGTAAACCAACAACAACAACAACACACACACACACACACACACACACACACACACAGGAAAGGATAAGGACTGGGGAAAAAACACAAAAATATTTTAAAATTCTATTTAGATAACAATACTGAATACATAAAAGAGATCACTCTTTTGATAAAAGACTTGTTAGGGACTCAAGATATTAATAGAAATTAAAGATAGGAGAGCTGAAATAAAAGATTTAGTAGAATTGGCAAGGAAAGTCAAAGAAATTTTCCGAAAGAAAAGAAAAGAGAAAAGTGAAGGGAAGGGAACGGGGGGAAAAGAAAAAAAGATGTGTATCACTGGTCATTATTTCCCCAACTATTGTCACTCCTTTTGGAACTCCAATTAATTATGTATTGGTCAACCCATTTTTATCTTTCTTATTTTCCATTTCTACATGATGTGTTTGAGTCATCTCTTCAGACACCTATCTTCCAATTCTTTTTTCTTCTCTACTCTAATATCCAATGTGTTTTAATGACCATATTTTCCATTACTGTACATTTATTTTCTTTTGCAAACCCCCCTAAATCATTTTCATAACGTCCATCTTTTGCCTTATGAAAAGTCTGTAGACATTTACAAGTATTTTTTCATAATGTCTCTATTATCTGTGTATGATTTCTACCATTTTTTTGTCTACTGATTTCTCATGGCTGTTTATCTTTAGAGAGTTTACAGTGGGATTGGAATAGGAAGGAACTCCTATGATGTGGTTTTACAATCGTCTTTTTTAAGACCCAACATGTTTCACTTTTAGAAAAGTGCTATTTTTATGGTTATTGATGTTAATTACTCACTTTTAGGTTACTGTATTGAATGAATAGTCTGGGCTATAAGTCCAGTTTCTCTCTGGATGAGCGATTATTTTCCGCTATGCCTTGAATGCAAAGTAAGCTCTCTTCCTGTTTCTGGCAGCATCTTGACATTACCAGGTAAAGATCTTCTGACTATTGTTTCATGAAAGATAGGCTTCTGCTTTTATAGGGCACTCAGGCTTCATAGATTGGACAAAGGCATTATCTCTAGGCTGAATGTGTACATCCAATCTAAATCAGGACTATTATGTTCCACAGCTCAAGAGCCAGACTTATATTAGTGAATACTGGGCCTTACTGAAGCACTGCTCAAGACTGTATTTTGAATTACCTGATTTCAATATACTATGGGTAATATACAAAATATACATATTTGTCTTTAAGTAATTCTCATTGTTTGGTTTTTACTCTCCCTTTTCTGTTTAGGACTTCATGTCCTTAACTTCTAACTCAAGTGGATATTTTTTAAAATTTGGTTATGTTTCATCTGACATTTCTATGTGTTAAGAATAGTAGAGCAGATTTCCCCAATCATGTTGTAGTCTACTGGATCATGTTATATGACATTTTTAAATGGTTAAAAAAATACTTTCCCACATTTAATTTTTTTGTGATTTTTATCTTTGACATGCAATAATAAAGTACTAGGTTTCCTTCATGAATATTAAATAGTTTTTCTTGTACTGTATTTGATTTTATAAGTAGAATTCAGAGTAAGTTTTACTTTGAGATTAAGGGAAAAAGATTAAGGCATGCTGTATTACACTTACTTGGCAAAGTGATAGTTTCTATTAGCTCACAGATTGGCTAAAAATGCCCAGTCTCCTAATTGATCAAAATGTTTTATTCTCCCTATATCTAATCAATGTGAAATGTGTAGGAAATTATAACCCTGAAGTAACCTAAAGGCATATTTCCATTTTAGCCTTAAAAATACTAGTCTTGGTTAGAGCTGCATATAAATAAGTACAATAAACAAAAATTAAAAAAATAGCAACAGTTTTAAGTCCATAATTTTATTACTATAAAAGTTTACTTCTTTTTTTTTTAAGATTTTATTTATTTGACAGAGATAAACACAGCCAGAGAGAGAACACAAGCAGGGGGAGTGATAGAGGGGGAATCAGGCCTCCCATCAAGCAGGGAGCCCGATGTGGGACTCGATCCCAGGTCTCCGGAATCATGACCTAAGCCGAAGGCAGTCGCTCAACCAACTGAGCCACCCAGGCGCCCCTAAAAGTTTACCTCTGAAGTAAATTTGATTTCTATCAGTCATATACTCAACCCAAGATTTTCTTCACGTTTTTTTAGCCACAATTTCACTTATATTTGATGTCTAATTTATGCAAATAAAAATAAGTACCCATTTACTATCATTATAATTTTGAAAAAGTTTCTATCATTTTCTGTAAATATTTATTTGTTCCTGAAAGTGATACAACCTTATTTATTAACTATTAACTTATTATTAATGCTGTTAAAATATATAAAATGTCCATTTTTAATCACGTGTTACTAACACATAGTTACATAATGTTTAAAAGAGAATACATTTTATTCCTCAATATATCAGTTTTAAGTTTATTATTTCCTACCACATTTTGAATGGTAATAAATATTTATATGATTAGATTACAGATAGGAGCATTTACTCTTTTCAAAGTACTTTGACATATATTTATGATCATCCTAAAATCATGAAATGTGTTTGCCATATTCCCACTTTTGCCCATGAGCTCATAAAAGTCAAGTTTTTTGCCCAAGATCACAATGTTAGCAAAGTAAAAAGTCAGGTCCCTAATGTAGGTCTTCTGTCTCCAAAGCCCACATTCTCTGTAGGATGGAATGCCTCTCATGTTCTCCAATTAAAAATATTACATTTTGATGAAATCACATTTTATATTCTCTTGCCTAAGATAAATTACAAGTCATGGTTTATAATTCAACTAATACAGCTATGCCACTGGTCACAAGAAATCCAAGTTATTTTGAGTGGGTGGATGAAACTTGTTAAAAGTGAGGCTTTTTTAAATTGTCATAATGTTTTCTGGCTATCATTACAGGGTGATTAGTTATTAAGATTACATCTTGTATTTGTTAAAAAAAAAAAATCAGCAACAAATTGAAAACTTGAAGCATGAGCCTACAGCTGTGCACCCTGCACAGCTGACTGAGGACCATAAGATCAAGGTCAATGGAAAACCTGCCTCATCCCCTCTAACAGATGCAAACTTTCATTTAGAGAACTTGTGCAGTGATATAGCAATAATGGGATGTTTCTCTGTGGACCAGATTTTTTTTTAAATAAATGCTACCTATTGCTAGAAATTCTTCATATGCTTATTTCCTTTCACTGAGAACTCGATGACACGATGAAATGCTCCAAGAATTGCAAAACAGAATTTTTATATTTTAGATGGTTATTTCTATGTTGCCTTAAATGAATCACAAGACCTTATAGCTTACTTGATCTTGCAGTCCTAGATTCAAATGATTCTGGGATTTTTAAAAATCAGGTGCTAACTATTCTGGGCTTTTGGAATCTTTCTCCATTATAATTCATCTTCTAAAACTCTAGACTAAGGTATGATGTTCAAACTGACATTGAATCAAAACAATCATGGCACCGAGGACTAACATCTTCCTTTCCAGAATTTCATTCTAGAGGTATTTCAAGAGAAAAACACTAGTACTACACAGCAGCCACTATATGCCAAGTGCTGACAATAGTGTTTTACTTATTTTTATATAATTACTCCAACAAACCAATGAGGGGGATAGACTACAGCAAAAGATACTGTAGCTCAGAAAGCTAATAACCCATGCATGATCACAAAGGTAGTTAACGGAGGAAGTTAATTCTAATGCAAAACAAAAATAACCAAGTCCACATTCTGCTAAGCTTCTAAAGTTCTCCAAATATTAGAATTCACTATACTACAATGTCTTTGGCATCATCCAAAGTAAACTCAGTTGTGTGCTTTGATACTTTCCAGTGGTTATTCCCCTGAAATTTGCTTTCCTTTTGGAATAGACTGTGATTTCATTTTGGGAAGAGAAAGAGAGAGTTCCGTAAGTTGAAAAAATGTATTCCCCTACCCATAAAACAATCCAAGTCTACTCATGCCTCCTTCCTGATTGTCTCCCTAGATATTTCCCCTTTGCCTTGTCACTCAAGCAAAATCATCTGCTATTCTCTGGACCCCTCAAGGCTTGCTCTATTGGTATTTTCCCTTCATGTCTTTCCTGTCATTAAAAACTAGCAAAAGAAAAAAATTAAACCAATAAAACATCAAGACCTTGGAAAGGACAAGCTTATAAGAATAATAAAATTCTTTGTTCTCATATATCCTTTTAATTATAACCTTTTTTCCTTTTTATTTAGCTTCTTCTTTATTGAGGGGTATATGCATATCAGCTTACTTTTCATCCATTCACTTCTACTTATGCTATAATCTTATTCCCTCTACTATTACCAGCTAAAACTCTTCTAAATAAGGTCACTAATAGCCTCACTATTACTAACATCAAGGGAAGGATTTATCTTCCTCTTCTCATCTACATTTGATTTTGTCATTTAACTGTTCTTTGATTTTTAAGGTAATAGTACCCTCTGAATTTCCTACCACTTATCTTGCTATTTATTCATTCAAAAATACTTAGAGCTTAGTATTATAAATTAAATTACAGTAAATAAGACATAGAAAGTTTATTCCTTTCTGGTGATTTCAGTCTAATCATAAATACAGAAAAGACAGTTATATGGAGCCAAAAAATTATAACTGAGTGCTAAACTATCATGGGACCACAAAGAGGTACTCCTAATTTGTGCTTTTCCTGATGGCCGTATGTACTTACCTTAACTTTCACTGTTTCAAAGAATAATGATTTCCAGTCTTTTTCTTCAGCTCATACCTATCTCTGGAGTACACACCTATGTGCCCATTTGTCTACTAGACAGCTCCAGTTTTACATCCCACAGACACTTCAAAACTAATTCATCATGTCCCAAATGGATTTCAACATATTCCCCATCAAAATAAACTATTCCTTATGTATTCCTTGTACTGATTAGTGGCATTGCTGATCTTCAAAATTGGCCAAATATAAAACCCAGTGGTTATCCTTAGCTCCATTCTCTCATTTATGTCTCACATCAATAAATTACCAACTTATGTTGATCAAGCCAATTCTATGTGCCATTTCTTTTCATTCCCATCGCTACCACTATTGTTCGTGCCACTATAATCTCTCACTTAGGTAAATCAGGAATGCCACAACTGCTATCCCTTCCTTTAAACCAGGAGTTAACAAACTACATCTTATGGGCAAAACTGTCTACTGTGTATTTGTGTAAACAAAATTTTATTAAAATACAGCTACCTCCATCATTTACTTACAATATATGTCATCTTTCATATTACAACAACAGAGTTGAGTAACTTTTAGGGACCATATGTCACACAAAACCAAAAATATTTACTATCTGGCCCTATACAGAAAAGTTTTGTTGACCTTTATTTAAACTAGCCCCCTCTAATCTCTCTTCCTTACTGCTGTTAAAGCATTTTCCCTAAAGAGCAAAGAGTATCGTTATATTCTTCCCATTTAAAATTAGGAATTTCTCTATATATCCTTCAAAGTGTTAGAAGTTTTCCTCTAGTTCAAAATTAAGAATTAACAGGAACCCTCTATTGTTGTTGGATTCTTAAAAGTAGGATTTCTGGATCAAGGGGTAAAGGCATATGTAATTTTATTAAATATTCTCAAATGTTTTACATCTTTGTTTTACATATTTTTGATTTTTATCTAAAATGTATGTGTTGTTTTCTTACAGTCTTATCAATGGTGTATGTGGTCACCATCAAGAATTTCTGCCCTATCTAGGGGCACCTGGATGGCTCAGTCAGATAAGTGTCTGACTCTTGATTTCAGCTCAGGTCATGATCCCAGAGTTGTGAGAGGGAGCCCCATGTCGGACTCCATGCTGGGTATGAAGGTTGCTTAAGATTTTCTTTCTCCCTCTCCCTTTGTCCCTTACCCCTCCCACTCTTAAAAATAAATAAATAAATAAAAGAATTTTTGCCCTGTCTTGCCAATACTATTGCCACCAGAGGTCAAGTAAGGGTGATAAAAATGGGCCTTGGAGCCTTCTTACAGGTTGAAACTGGAGTTTTAACTTCTTTATTTTTAATGCAGTTATCAGGATGTTCTATATTAAAAGACTCATGTATTGCTACCTCACACAATACTTGCTCTCAAGTTGAGATTTCTAACAGTTTCTTCTCCAAGGAGGGCATCACTCTGAAAGCAGTTAGTTTGTTTAGACCTGGAATAATAACACCATTAACTTTAACTTTTCCCCTTGTTTCTCCAGATCAGGATAATGTAGTCATCGGGCAGAAGGACTCTGGAGTTAAGACTTGGGTTCACATTCTAGCTCTGAAACTCAATAGCTGTGTGGCAGCTGTCTCATGGCAGGAACTGGAGGGTAATGCAGTTATGTGGTTATGTGGTTAAACCAATAAATAACTTTTACCCTAAGAGCCTAGACACAGTATATAACAGGAAACCAGAGTTCCCTTTTTCAAAAGAACCAGGTCCATTTCATTAAGATGGATAATTTCTAAATGCTGTATCCTGAATTTAAATATACATATTTAAGTGTGTGTGTATCTATACATAGATATAGATATATACCTCAAACTTTTATTCTGAAAGATACAGACCTAACATTTTAAGCTGTCAAGTAGTTTAGAGAATTTTAGATATTACTAAAGACCCTCTACTTCACTTCTCATTATTTCAGAGCCAAGGTGATAGTAGTGCCAAGAATATAACTTATTCCTTAGTTCTGATTATTACAGCAGCTCATTTTGCAATTCCATCTTCTACCACTGGCCCCAAATTTCTTCATTTTTTTTAAAAGTAAATATCTGGAAAGTACAAGAGAGCAAGATATTTTTTTTTTCTTTATAAATTTGGCAAATAGAATATCGGGGAAGCCAAAGAAAAAAGTCTGTCAGAAATATTTTCTTCTCAATTTCATCGATGACATTTCTGTCAGGTTCTTGGAAAGGCCATAACATGCAGATGTTAAATGCTTGGTTGGAATTGAAAACTCATGTCCATTTCTTGTGGTCAGAAGTAAATCAAGTAATCTGTCTATAGCTCTTTCCCTGATTTTTATGAAAATCATAAAAATGATTTTTTTTGACCATACTGAATTTTACATTAAGGTGGTTGAACTATAAATAAGGTCAACATCACCAATGCTTGGCTGCAGAATAACTCCCAACATTGCTTTGTGTGACTTGACAAGAATCAGTCTTTAATGTCTGCTTCAGTTACAGACTGATGTGGAAAAATAATCCATGGCTCTATAATGGGAAATAAAAATTACTGCTAATTGTGTCAGACAGATTGCTGAAACCAGACAAGGACACTGTCTTAATATATTTCAAAAAGTGGCAAGTACACTGATTGCACACACAAAAACTCCTGAAAAAATATTTAAAAAAGGAATAAATCACAGAATTCAAGGTCACTTTAAGCACCGCCATCTTGATATCTACCTAGTAACTTCAACCAATATAGAGAGCAAAGAAAAAGTACATACCTCACTATATGTTCTCTAGTCTGATGTAAAAACCTCTAACGTTGTGCATGTATTCAAACTTCTTTATTACTTTCATCTTCTTTGAACATCATTGGACAGAGAAGTTGATGCTACTTCTTTCCTGAACTTATTCAAATAAATGAATCCATCAAGGGTAATTTTTCTATGACGATTATTAGAGTCTCAACTTTTTCTTGTGTAACTGTGTAGCTGTATAAAGTTACCCCCCATCAGGTCTAATCAGAGACTGGCCATCTCAACATGTGCATCAGACATCATGCCAATTCATCCTACCTCTCAGGGCAGCCTTGGGCTATTGCTCCAACACCTAATCCTTCCTCTTCAAGCATCTCTGCTCCTTCAGCACTGAGCATCCATTATTTGGCTCTTTCTTCCTCATCAAGCACCAGTGACTCTGTTCAAGGAAGTTTTTCAGGAATATCAGTAGTTTCTAGAAACCACCATGCATCAGAACTCTCCTGAATGTTCTCATTTTTCCATTTCCCACACTAAAAGTAAAATTTATACAAATGGTGCTATTATTAAGTTTAGTGGTAAAACAAAAGAGAAATGATTAATTCTGCTTAAGTAGGTCAGGAAATTCTTCACTGAGAGAAAACTGATCTGAATCTTGATAAGAAGATCATCATGAGTCCTAACATAGGGGAGAAAAAAAGGCCAGAAAGAGGGAGAAAGTTGTTTATTTATTTATGCCCAGACCATCCCACAAAAACTTTAGTAACAGATCTCAATTAATTGTTTTCTGGCATTTATCTGGACAAAATCACTTTAAGAATAGACAACTGAAAGGAAGATATTTCAGAGATCTATGAAAATGTTGAGTAAAACATCATCTACCAGAAATACATTAAGTTGACATTTCAAAAAGGCAACATGATGAACTGCAGGGCATAAAATTTACTTAAATATCAAAAAAAATGTGTGATCAGGGGCACCTGGGTGTCTCAGTTGTTAAGCACCTGCTTTTGGCTCAGGTCATGATCCCGGAGCCCCAGGATCGAGCCCGGCATCGAGCTAAGCAGGAAGCCTGTTTCTCCCTCTCCTACTCCCCCTGCTTGTGTTCCCTCTCTAGTGGTGTTTCTCTCTGGCAAATAAATAAATAAATAAATAAATAAATAAGTACATCTTTAAAAAATGTACAGTCACCGAGTACTGCTGGAATAAAATTCTCTCTAGGAGTTGAGATATAAAAATCAATGTAGCATATATTAACTGAGCATCATAAAGCCATGAGTAAAGAAGCAAAAATATAACATTTAATTCTAGAGAGTCAACATTGTTATGAAGATAGTAGGTACCTACCTTGGATGCTTCAATAAGACATCTTTTAAAAGTTTTTCTTCAAATATGCTTTGTTAAGGTAGGTTTATGGATAACTTATGCAGAAAAACTTTAACTCGAGTTGAAATGATAAGCATTGATGCAATTACAGTTTTTTTTCAGTAAAAATTTACTATCTAGTAGCATAACTAATGAGGAATTAGGATTGGTACTGGGCTCTTATGAATTTGTAATGAATATTTAAAAGCAATCAACAAAAATATTTCATGGCTTTCATGTGGGGGTGGAGAGATATACATAGAATGTATACATCTCCATTAAACTCTTATAAATGGATCATTCCTTATATCTTGAGATACAGGTGAGTGGGAGATAAGAGTACAAAAATATTTTAGTTGATGAGTATTTCAAGTGAATTCATTTTCTCCAAGAAACGGTCACCTGATAAAAAATACCTATATTGTATAATTCTATAAATTCATTCACCCCATTTAACAAATATTATGGGTCAATTATCTTGTGTATAAGTTAAGATTAAGTTTGATTGTGACAGAACTTCACCCTGCTGCCAGCATACAAAAGAGATGTACTATTTTTTACTTCTCTCTATAGAAAAGCCTATGTATGAATTCAGGAGTTGTATAGCACTTCTATGGTGTTGCTCGTCCAGGCACTGCCTCTATTCTCTATCTCACCTCATTTTGCACCAAAAT
This sequence comes from Spilogale gracilis, assembly GCA_004023965.1. Lineage (NCBI taxonomy): Eukaryota > Metazoa > Chordata > Mammalia > Carnivora > Mephitidae > Spilogale > Spilogale gracilis. The sequence goes on from PITA01001815.1 coordinate 25,829, forward strand.
AGATATATTTTTTATATAAATAGGTAGCTCCTTGTCATCCATTATGCTGCTTCCCCCTGTTAAGGGCATATCCCTGTAGATACCACTTGACTGTGTTTTTTCTCTTTGACACAGAATAGTTCGTAGACCACATCCAGTTGTAAGGAAGAGTGGGAAGCGTAGTGATTTTCTTTTTTTTTCTTATCAGCCATGTGTAGGGATACTCTGCCCCTCAGGTAATCTTCTTCACCAGGTTAGTTGTGCAATACACAATAATCAACATAATCTTAGTAGTCCCTTCTCTCATGGAACTTGGAACACATATTTATACTATTGAGCTCATTGATGTATTAATTTCCAGTGACTATTATAACAAGTTATTACAAATTGGTGGCTTAAAACAACAAAAATTTATTTTCTCACAGTCTGGAGGCCAGAAGTCCAAAAATCAAGGTGTCAACAGGGCCACACTCCGTTTGGAGGCCCTAGGGAAAAATCTCTTCTTTGCCTTTTTCAGCTTCTGTTGTCAGTTTGCATTCCTTGGCTTGCGGCCATGTCCCTCTGCTCTGCCCTAGCCTTCACATCATTTTCCCATGTCTATGCCTTTTCCTTTTCTGTCTGCCATAAATCTTCTTCTGCTTCTCTCTTATGAGGACACTTGTAATTAAATTTAGGGCCCAACAAGATAATCTCAGTTCAAGCTCCTTAACTCAATTACACTGTAGTAATACTTTTTCCTGGAACATTCAGAAGTTCCAGGGATTAAGATGTGGTCATATCTTTTGGGGGAACTACGACATATGAAAAGTTGCTACATGTGGAAAACAATTACATTAGAAGTTTACCTACACTTCAGGCAGAAGCTGTCCATTAAAATTCTATTTCGCCAGGATATGGACACTTTTGCTGTGCCTCATGACTTGTAGAAAGTAGGTAATTATATTGCTGTTTTGCTTAAGATATATTATATATGTTGGGTGCCTGAGTGGCTCAGTGTGTTAGGCCTCTGCCTTTGGCTCAGGTTATAATCTCAGGGTCCTGGGATTGACCTCCACATTGGGCTCTCTGCTCAGCAGGGAGCCTGCTCCCCCCCCACCGCCTGCCTCTCTGCCTACTTGTGATCTCTCTCTCTGTCAAATAAATAAATAAAATATTTTAAAAATGCATATATATATGTTTTTAATAAATGAAAAATCATGGAAAAGTACATTTTAAGTTTTAAAACATTTTATCATTTAATTATATAATTTCCTTTCAATTTTCTTCAAAAATTTCAAACTAAAGGAGTTACAAAGGAAAGACCATGGTTCTACAGTTGGGTATAGAATATAATGTTTATTTCCCTTGTTTCTCTCAAGTGCATTCTCTGAGTTATTAGGCATTAATTTGGGAAATCTTCTGGCTTCCTAAACCTAGATATCTTAGTTTCCTAGACCAGAACAGGAACTAATACACAGAGTGCATTCAACTGATGATGGTGATTATTTTTAGCTGAGAAAGAAAAACCTTGAATCCACTTGGTAAAGCAAAATAAAGTAAGGATATTTGGTGTTGAGACTAGACAAAAATGGAAGAGGGGAGAAAAGAGTTTCATGAAGCGAAAATTCCCAATTTGTTTGGTGGAGGTAAGATGAAATTAAGAAAATAATAAGAATCTAAACCAAAATTCCCATTTTACAAGCAAGCTGAAGACAAATGATTCATAAAACAGAATACTGTCATGGTATATTTTACTTCAGATTGCCCTTCATATGGTAGGTATTATTATATAATAGGATAGTAATCATGTTATAGGGTAAAAGGGGAAAGAAGAACAATTGTATTTTTAAATAATAATTCTATAATTTTGTATAAATTACTGTTATATTTATTTATTCTTTTTAAAATATTTTATTTATTTATTTGACACAGAGAGATAGCACAGGCAGGGGGAGTGTCGGGCAGAGAGAGAGGGAGAAGCAGGATTCCCCTTGAGCAGTGGGCCTGATTCAGGGCTCGATCCCAAAACCCTGAGATTATGACTGAGCCAAAGACAGATTCTTAACTGACTGAGCCAAACAGGTGACCCACTTTGTTAGATTCACTTAAGATTATAAATTTTACATGTTATATAAAGTATAAGAAATTCAGACTCTTATAATGTAAAAAATAAGAGCTATACCTAATTGAACTAATTATTAACATTTTTAAACTAAGGTAGAGAATGAATATTCTTTAAATCTATATACCATAAACTTAATCTGCCATAAAAGCAGATTCTGAGGTTAAATTATTCTTTATGGGAATGGTCAGGTTATGAGTTGGTGAACTCATCCCTGGAAAGAACAGAGATGGCTAATAACACATTGGGGTAACTGTAAGGAAGATTTGTAACAAATATAGAAAGACCCAAGCAGACTCCACATTAAATAGGGAGCCTGATGTGGGGCTCAATCTCACAACCCTGAGATCATAACCTGAGGTGAAATCAAGAGTCAGGCATTCAACAGAAGGAGGCACCTCAGCACCCCTCAAAATGAGAATTTTAAACCAAATGAAAAAGAAGAAAACCCTGTGGAACACACATACCTCTGTTATCTGCAGGTGTAGCATGTTATAGGTTATTCCATCCTCATGCAACCCAGGATTTCTACCCTATGTCTCCACTGTTTTAATCAGGGAATATTAGCTACATTTAATTACCTAACAAAGTTAACATGAAAGGTATAGATATTCTGTATGAAATCCTAATAGGTAGGCTTATGAATGTCAAGTATTTAGAAATATCCATTGCTGGGGCGCCTCAATGGTTCACTCATTAAGCGTCTGCCTTCAGCTCAGACCGTGATCCCAGAGTCCTGGGATCAAGCCCCACATCAAGCTCCACATTGAGCCCCGCATCGAGCCCCACATCAGGCTCCCTGCTCCAAGGAAGCCTGCTTCTCCTTCTCTCACTCCCTCTAGTTGTATTCCCTCTCTAGCTGTGTTTCTCTCTGTCAAATAAATAAAGTCTTTAAAAAAAATAAAGAAATATCCATTGTCTAAGAACATCACCCATTTCATGATTTTAATTGGGTAATTAAGCTTTGACTGCAGTTTTATAACTCTTTATCTGTAAAAGGTTTTGCTTTGGCAGCTCCTTTAATGGTCATGTGGAATGCAGCTGTTGAATATATAACTGAAACAGAGACATAAGATATAAAAAACCCTCAGAATAACTTTCCAAAATGCAAATCATTGATACCCTACAGCTACCATGGAATAAAAATCCTAGCAGGAAAGTTGCACAGGAAGTTTCAGAAAGAAAATTTAAAAAACAGATTTGCTCTTTTTCTGCCTATTTCACCGTTAATGATTTACCAGATCCAGTGTAGAGGTTATGGTTTGAAACAGCCTTAGGCAGGACTTCAGAGGGGTTTTATTTCATAAAAAGCACACTACTTCTACTAAAATCCACACTGAGAGATAAAAAATATGTCATTCGTTTAGAGGAGCAACACTCATAAATCCTAGTAACATAAACAATTATAAAATAAAATCAAATTGGAATACATAACCATTTGGGAGCTGTTTTTATATATTTTTTTGAGGAGTCAAAGATTTCCCCCCAAATAGGACTGCCTTTTCAGCCTGCACAATATCTCACAGCAGTAACACCTGTTATTGTTAATCTTTACTTTCTCAAAGTGACGTGTTAGCATAAAGTAATCTGAGTGACCCATTAGAGCACCCCCAGAAGTTTTGTGATAACATAAGTAGACCAATTAAATGAGTGTCTATGTGAAAGAGTAATGAACACCTCTTCATCCAATTTCTTCATCTCCATAATTTTTCAGACTCTGAAAATGGAATGTAATTTACAATTATATAAATTTCATCACTTTAGATTTTCATTTAGCTCTGATCACAGCTGTGAAAACTCAAAGATTCCTTTTCAGTTCTTCTCTGAACAAACTAAATGAATGTACAAATAAACACAGCTAAACCTTTCATATGTTTGGTGTCCCAAAAGAGAAAAATGGTTGGCTTGGAATTAAAGAGAAATGTAATTTTTTGATATGTTGCAAGATGGATAATTAAAATATTGTATAAAATAGGATATGGTGTGGTTTAAAAAAAAAAAAAGGTAATCTTTTCAATATCAACATTTTCCCTTGGGTTTTGCATTGTGTCCAGAAAAATCCTTTCTGTATGCCTTGAAGTCTTTAAATAGAAAGAAGAAGTGAGACCAAAATATGTTTCTTCAGCCTCCAATTTGGCAGGTCTATTCATCCCTTATAAATACCCGGAGCCTAAAGATTGCTGTAGCCAACATGTATATTGGAAAACCTTCCAATGTTAGGGTTTCTTCATCAAGCAATTACCATCTCCTCCCCCTACTTTCTGCAGAGTAAGTACTTTTAACAAAGAAATTAACAGAATTTCACAGTTGGAGATGAACAGAATTATCTGACAGTTATGATTGGTATTTTTGGAAGGAAAAGATTTTATGGATTGTCATTGGAATGTAGACTAAAGTCTAAAGCTTAGAGAAGGAACTGGAGTCACTTTTGTTGGAGCATTATTGACTGGAAGCATGACATAAGGCTTTGTTTTTCCTCAGTCTGTGGTCATGAGGGAGGGTATTGAATAGTAGGTGGCTGATCCCTCCAATGGAAGTGGGAATTGTTTTCCTATTAGGTAGCCATTTGGTAAATATGCTGAACTTAGGAGAATCTTTCACTTTAAAGGGACAAGATCACATCTTAAACTGAATAAAAAGTTTGATTTTAGCTATCTAAAAGTGTATTTAAATGAGTGTCTAGGGGCGCCTGGGTAGCTCAGTTGGTTAAGCGACTGCCTTCGGCTCAGGTCATGATCCCGGAGACCCGGGATAGAGTCCCACATCGGGCTCCCTGCTTGGCAGGAAGCCTGCTTCTCCCTCTCTCACTCCCCCTGCTTGTGTTCCCTTTCTGGCTGTATTTCTTTCTGTCAGATAAATAAATAAAATATTTTTAAAAATAAATGAGTGTCTAATTTTTTTATATAATATGACCAAAGTGGTTTATGTAACATTCATAAAATGCTATTAAACACAATATCCCCCCAAATAACTTGCAAGTATATTTTACATTTTAGTAAGAAGTATGCACAAGTATATAATAGATAAAATGTACTAAAAGACAATAAAACATCTTTTAAAAGTAAGATTTGAAGTAATATATTATGAGGCCCAAAATATTTTGGGAATTTACAGATTTCTAAAATTATAAGTAAAAAATAACTTAATCTAAATATAAGAAACTCCAGTACACATGCTTTGATCTACCATCTCTTAGCTCTGACTCTGAATAATCCTTTATTTTGTCCACTCTTTACCTGACAAATATATACAAAATATATAATCCTATATTTTGTCCACTCTTTTTTTTTAAAGATTATTTTATTTATTTTTTTGACAGGAAGAGAGAGATCATAAGTAGGCGAAGAGGCAGGCAGAGAGAGAGGAGAAAGCAGGTTCCCTGCTGAGCAGAGAGCCCAATGCGGAGCCTTAATCCCAGGACCCTGAGATCATGACTTGAGCCGAAGGCAGAGGCTTTAACCCACTGAGCCACCCAGGTGCCCTATTTTGTCCACTCTTTACCTGACAAAAATGAATAAATTATATTAAATGAACCTAAAGTTTCCTTCTATCTCTAAATGTGATTTTAAATCAATAAAAATAAAATATAATTTAAAACACAAATTGTCCACTATTTGACATAAATCTTAAAAATACTTGAGCAATTTCTAAAGCAAGCTAAATACAGGAAAATTTTCATAGAGATTACAGAAACATGTCCACCACCACAGATTATCATCATCATCATATAATATTTATTTATCCTGCCAGACACTTGGTGATATTGGAGGAATCCTGTAATTTAGTCATTAGACATGCTATAAATAATTATAAGCAGTGTAGAATGGTTATACCATACAGTGATAGAGTAGAGGCAGTTTAATTTAGTGATTAAGAACACCGACTTTATATCCTCTCAATCCCTGTGTCTGTTATCTATTAACTGACTTTTATTAAGTTACTATACTTCTCCCAACCTCTGTTTCCCTAAAGAAAGTAATAATGAAGATTAACTGAGATATTGCATTGTCTCATAGTAAAGATTCAATAAATAGCAGACACTGAGCTCAATCATGCTCTTAGGTGTGTGCTATAGGAACATAGAAGTAAATAAGTTAATTCATATCTGGTTAACTCCAGGAGGTGGAGGCCAAAGGAAATGTGATATTTGCACTAGGTTTGAAAGGAATAGAGAGAGAAGACAGGAAAATCACATTCCAAGGAGAAGAAAAAACATGCGCAGTCATTGAGTTGAGAAGAAGTATGTCAAATTAAAGGAATGCAAATTTTAGTTTCCTGACTGGAGGAGTACATGAATGTTTGTGTGTGTGTATGTGTGTGCACGTGCATGTACACATGCACACATAAGCACAAGTGTGCATGTATGCTGTTATAAGAAAAGAGAAATTGGGAATCGAATAGAAGAATGGTTAAACATAGATGTGAAGGGTCATGAGATGGACTGTGTGCATTGAATTTGGAGCTTAGTCCTTCAGTAAAACACCAAAGGTTTGTAAGTAGTAAGATAATAGTATAAACAGACTTACTGATGTAGAAAGGTCATGTTCAAGACAGTATGGTGAATCAGTGGATGGAAGGAGACTGGTAATAGTGAGGCACCAGTTAGGGTCATCCCAGACAGAAGTTGATAAAAACAAAAAACTAAGGAGAAACGGAAAATGTAAGGAAGAGATACAGATTTGAAAGAAAGATCTAGGTAGAAAGGCATATGTATTTGTGAGGGTTCTACAGAGAAGGAGAACCAGTAACATGTGTATATATATACATAGAAATAGTTATTTTAAGGAATTGGCTCATGTGATTATGGAGGCCGGAAAGTCTAAAATTTGCAGGGTGGACCAGCGGGCTGGAGAAGAAGTAGAAGCCTATGCTGCAGTTCAGGTAGAAAGGCCACCCGCTGATAAAACTGTCCCTTGCTTGTGGAGGTCATATATTCTGTGCTATTCAGGCTTTCTGCTAATAGGATGAAGTTCATCATATTATCGAAGGTAATCTGTTTTAGCCAAAGTCCACCAATTTAAATGTTAATCTCTTCCAAAAACACTGTCACAGAAATATCCAGAATAATGTTTGACCATATACCTGGTCACCATGACTCACATAAAATTAACTACTACAGGTCTGTAAAGAAGATTGTTTGAAAAAAATAAGAATGAGGAAAGCAAGAAGCTGAGGATAAATAAGGTTTTCCCCTTGATGCCGAAGATGGCATTATCTGAAGTAAGAGAAAAGGAAAAGACAGACTGTGAATAGAAGAGATAAGGGTGAAAACTTGTTTCATTAAGTACACAAAATTTGAAATAACTGTGGGCAATTAATGTGAGGATGTTTCTTAGAAGATTTGAAGTATAAGTCTGAAGTTCAGGTAAGAAGCCAGGGATCGGGGTGCCTGGGTGGCTCAGTCCATTAAGCCACTGCCTTTAGCTCAGGTTATGATCCTGGAATCCCGGGATCAAGTCCTGCATCAGACTCCCTGCTCCATGGGGAGTCTGCTTCTCCCTGTGACCTTCTTCTCCCCACTCATGTTCTTTCTCACTGTCTCTCTCTCAAATAAATAAATAAAATCTTAAAAAAGAAGAAGAAGAAGAAGAAGAAGAAGAAGAAGAAGAAGAAGAAGAAGCAGCAGCAGCAGCCAAGGATTAAAATAAAGACCCCTAAATTACTGGCATATCTCATTGAGAGTATAGATAATTCATGAAGGTAGGGATTTTCAAACCTAAAGTTCATTAAGAGTCATCTGTGAAGTAATTTAAAAAAACAAACAAGCAAACAGATGTCAGTCTCCACCCCAAAAAACATGACTCGGAATTTTCAGAGCAGTAGCTCAGGCAAGAGCTACTGTATTAAGAAAGTCATATAAATGATCCTGAAATGCAGCCAAAATTGAAAACCACTACCTTGAAGTTTAAGAACCACTGGATTAAAGAATGGAGTATGAAGGTAAATAAAGGACCAAAGAAGAAAGATAAAATGTAGAGAAAAGCACATTTTAAGGAGAAAAGGTTAGGGGAACCCATAAAATAAATATCAGTAAGTCACAAAGTCACAAAGGAGTAATACTGTAAAAAGCCAAAGAAAAATAATTTTAAGGAGAGCTGGGTCAACAGTGTCAAATGGAACAATGGTGTCAATAAAGATAAGGAATGTAAAAATAGATGACATTCAACTTAGGTTTCCTCAATTAAAACTCACATGATCTATTGATAACAAAAGTAGTGTCTAAGTCTTAGGAGTAGTAAGCTCCATTTTTAGTGCCCAATCCCACTTAACAGGGTCCCAGAGCCAAAAGCAGCTGTTTCACGAGATGGAAGCTGGCCAGAAGATTTTTTCTTTCACTGAGCTAGGAAGCAAGACAAGCACAAAACAAGATACAAATTCAAAGAAAAAGACTAAATAAACGATATCATAGACATCAGCTGGACCTTTACGTCTTGAAACCAGCAGAATGACATGCAAAAGTCACTGTATCTATCTTCCAGCTGGAAAATGTTTCTAACTAAAGACAGAAGGCCGGGGAGTTTTCAAAAAGATTTGTTGAGACTATGAATTGTAAAAGGAATATAACAAATCCTACCTCAGTGTCACTACAACAAATGTCAAGTTTTATCTCAAAAAAATCCCTGTGTCTATTTTAACTCACATTGAAGTTTTCATCAGAGCCAAGTTCTAAAAGAAGATGCTATAGAACCACAGCTATGTCCATGTGACTAAACCTCTCAAAACAGCTAACTTAGAAAACAGACCAGTGTCCCCTCTGTAGGAGAATAATCATTCATAACATTTTGTCATCATCCTGGCAAGCCAGTAGTCTATGAAGTGCTTCATTTGGGAAATTAGTGAGAATTCCCTGGAACTAAACACAAATTTGGGCTCTAATATACCAGGTTCTAACTCACTGAGTTCACCAGTACATTAAAAAATTACTGATAGCAAACTAGTCAAGCTATATTATATGTATATATAGAAATAAAAAATTTAGAAAATTTTTAATTTGATTATTTCAGTGCATGTATGTACACAGGTGTATATAGTTGAGAAATGTCTTGCTTGAGAAAATGAGGATAACCAATCCTATTTCTACCTTTTGTAATAACTAATTATACTAGACCCATTTGCTGGTTTGGAAGATCAACTGAAACAAAATGTAATAATAATATTAAGGAGAAAATTTTGCTGTTTTTAACACCTAAGATTCTAATTGCCAATATTTTCCATTGTATTAGTCAAAGTAAATAGTCCTGGAAGGGATGCCTGGGTGACTCAGGTAGTTAAACTTCTGCCTTTAGGTCAGGTCACGATTCTAGGGTCCTGGGACTGAGTTCCGTATTGGGCTCCTTGCTCAGAGAGGAGCCTGCTTCTCTCCCTGTCTGTTGCTCCCCCCGCTTATGTTTTCTCTCTTTCTCTCTGGCAGGTAAAATCTTAATAATAAATAAATAGTCCTGGAAAGCATTATTGGTCTACCATTTCAGTACTGCCCTAAGCCCTAAATCTATTTCTTTCCAACTCAGTTCTTCTACTACATGCTAGAGCTCTTAATGCTAAAACTAATGCTCTTTGTACACCAGATACTTCACACAAGCAATATGCATTCTACAGAAAGCAAGCCTCACACCCTGAGTCACATCCTCCCCGTCCACGACTATGCCATTAACATTCTATGCTCTCATGAAATTGCTGAGAATAAGACCCATGCCAATGGGTACACTCCAACACGAACATCTTATTTTATTACTCTCTGCTGACTCTTGTGATCACAACCCACCAGGTCGGTACTGCAGATTAAAACTGAAAGTGAAAGGGGCTTGCATGTCTAATTCAAAATTCTTAGTTCACAGATGCACAACGGGAGGGCTGGAGCAAAGAAGTAACTCACCAACATCCTACAACGAGTGAAAGATAATCATGACTTAAATTCAGATATGTTTCTTTTTCTATTATGTCACATACTATAATGATTTTCCAAGCAATTCATAACTTGAAAGCTTTTTTTTTTTCCTTTCTGTGTCTTTCCTTAGCATCTGCCTTTTCATTTGGCCCCTCTGGCAGCTCCATTCTCCATCTTTTTCAGTGTGATTTATTTGTTCCTTGTGTGTCTGAACAGATTTACATTTCTATCTTGAACTTCAACCCTGAAGTTGTCAAGAAAGTGTTTTGACTGGTTCTTGTCCCAGGGCAGAGCAGATCTAAAGGGGTCTGAGTAATCTGCACTTAAAGTTATACTCTGGAATAACTCAGTCTCTAGGAAAAAAACATTTTCTATCTTAATCTTTGGTATATGAAAATCTTAGTGGTATGATGGCAAGATCTGAGAAAACTAAGAATTTATAATATATTTTATATATTTCTCCTTACTCCAAACTAGAGAGACGTGTAATATTTAGAGCATTACCATATAAAATAGTTGTTCATTTCTTTGTATTAATGTATATGTTATACACTAGCCGTTATTTGTATTGCTCTGATAGGTGTTCTTCTGATCCTGGAACTTTAAGAAAGGGAATATGAGATAAGCAGTTGTTCATTTCATAAATTCCAGAAAAAAGTTATGTATAGTACAGGGTGCAAGGGAAGGTGCAAAGGAAGATAGAAAAAAGCACACGATATAATTCTCCCAGATATAAAAAATAAGCAAAAATAACATACCTTTATGTGATTCAATTATAAAGTCTTTTGGGTTGATTTTAGATCAACTAGCCAGAAATATCCAAAATGCTTTTGCTAAGATCCTAATTTTAATTATTGAATAATTAAGACAATGTATATTAAGGTTTATGTCTTAACACTATTTTATTCCTATATCTATTCAGAAAAGAATAAGTGGCAGATGATTGAATGGTCGAGAACCCCTGCATTACCTACAGTTGACCTAAGACAGAAATCAGTTGAGGTGGTCTACAAGTTCAAGACTACTGAGACTAAAATAAATTAAAAAAATTTTAAAGAGACTAGGTCTTTACATTCAATAAAAATCCCACTTACAATATTTTTATTCACTCAAGATTCATTGTGGAATTGTTTCATGTGTAAATCTTTCACACTTTCTCTCATTAGATACCTGATGAAAGGAGAAAATACCAGCAAAAAGAGACCATTGTACAACTTGGAAAACTGCTTTGCACTGGCTTTGATTGATGGTGACAGTTAAAATCTACCTCAATCTCGTCCATCACATTCTTAATGCTAAAGAACTGTCTGTATGCTCCTTCAACCCAGCTACACTGAATTTATATCGGTATACACACAGGACAGGCAGGAAAAAGAAAAGATTGGCAGTCTTGAATAAATGTAAAGGGTACAATTGCATACACTGTGGTTAGGTTTAACAAGCACAGAAATATATTTCTATTTTTCCGACAAGAAGCCCACACTGAGCAAGACAGACATAACAGATAAAGAAGACTAACCACAATAGGACTGTGCCAAGAAATGCACTAGGGTGGTTGTCCAAAGGTCTTCCATGGTCAAATATAAAAGTAAGCCCAATACATGATCAATGGTAGCCTTGATCCCTGACTTTCTCTGTTGAGATGTTCCTTGAAACCTTAGTCTACTCTTGGCATTCAAAAATCTGCTTTTGAAATTAAATTACCACTTAAATGAAAGCATCAAAGAAACATTAGTATGACAGAGGGAAAAGACCCATTATGTCATCCAGCTCACTTCCTTGCCAGTAAAGAATTCTGCCCTCAATTCTCTTTTCAGAGAGTTAGTCTAGCTCTATTTTTAAAGCCTCAGAGATGGGCATCCATCCTCTCCCTGAGAGAATATTTATTCACACTTTAATAGATTTCACAATTAGGAAACTTTTCCTGAAAGTCAGTCCAATTTTCTTTGCTTAATTTCTTTCCTTGGCATTTGGTAATGGCTTAGAGTTCTGAAAATCATTCAAAGGCAGTTGATCTGGAAAAGTGTAGCTGCAAATATTCATGATGCCTGTCAAACAGTGAGAGCTTTAGAAACTGGTGGAAGTACGCCTATCATTGGCATCAGAATCACTTTGATTTCCTCTATGAATTCCATTTATGTGTTTGCTTTACAACATATGATTTATATTACCATGAATTTGAATCAGCAGAAATCATCTGAAACCTTCAATGGCATATTTTTTTAGCTTAACAGAAATCAACACAGGTCACAGAATACCACCAGGGAAAAGATCAGTTACTTATAGCAAACTTCACCAAGACTGTGGTCCTAATTTTTTCCAATATGATAGGCCAAGCCTGGTAAGAGCATCAAAGGCATGTGTCTCTCAAAGGAATAATTTCCTCCTTAAAAGAGCTTTAAACACCCAATTCAAGGAAACCAAATTTGGTCATCCACTGAGAAAAAATACACATATTTTGAAGAAGCAACTAGCTTATCTCTATATTCTTAGATTTATTTTCTCAAGCCTTTCATTTCTCCTGCCTTGTAACAAGCTAAAGACAATAATAACAATAAAAACTCAAAATAAAAGGCCTAATTTAAACAAGCATATCTGATAATTTCTAAAAATACACAATTCTAGAATAAATGGCAAATAAAATTTTGTATTTTGCATTGTTTTATGTTTATTATTTAATAAGTTAACACGCATTCAGTAGTAGGAAACATATCCAATATATTAAGCTATGTGGTATCTTTATCTGGAGAGCATATGCTTGTTTTCCAAATTAGGATTTCCTCTAAATATTGTGATTTTATATAAAATGTGTTTTGACCCCAACTCAAGTTTTTAACTTAAATATTCTTTGAAAGCAATTTACGTACATAACACAAGTTTCTTTTTTAAAGATTTTATTTACTTATTTAACAGAGAGAGAGTGTGCATGAGTCAGGAGAGCAGCAGGCAGAAGGAGAGGGAGAAGTGGGCCCCCCGCTCAGCAAGGAGCCTGATGTGAAGCTCAATAGGAGGATCCTGGGATCATGTCCCAAGCTAAAGGCAGATGCTTAAGCAACTGAGCCACCCAGGTGCCCCTCATGAAACAAGTTTTAATGACTGAGTAATGCTCACTGTAAAATGTCTAAATGATAATGGAAGTTTCATTAACAGCAATATCAAGACTTACAGTTTTGGCTTCCAAATATATGATGAAGTTATCCATAATGATTTCAGATATTAAGAATTTGTCTTTATCCTTTGCTGGCCTTTATTATCACATTTCTGCTGTTCATTGGTAAGCTTTAGCCAATCTCATAACATCACTGCAAACAAGGGATTCATATTGGAGCAGTATTCCACACTTTTAAGAATGTTTAATATGCTAAATATCAGATTATACTGCTGTTGTTGCTGCTAAAAATGGCAGGTCACTGTGCAAACTAGAAAGAGGTTCTTTCCTGTGGCACAAAGGGAAACACCGCAAAAAGTTGCCCCCTCTGAGCACATCAATTAGAAAAAGTGCATTTTCTTTTCTTCTGACATAAAGCCGTTTCCCAGACTGCATATAAGCAGGACACAGAGCATGGCGAGGAGAGTGTTCCCTGGGTTTTAGTGCATCATACTTGCGTGGCTAAGTGCCCCTATGCAGGACACAGGAGAAACCATCATATCCAGTGACTCTGGATTCTGCATGTCATTGCCTGGATTGCCAGGCAATATGATGATACATAATAAGGAAATGCCCACCAAAGACCTCCAGTTCCCAAGTTACTTGTACTCTGTTTCATCAAATAAGATCTAATTCTACTGTGACTTGAAAAATGTGATATTTAAACTAAAATAATCAGAAACAACTTCTTCTCAGAGGGGCTTTCACAGCATGAAATACTGAGGAAAAAATTAGAGAATCAGGCAGATCTAGAATCCATGTTTTAATATTTACTGTTGGTATCACTGGTCAAATTATTTAAACTCTCTTAATATTTCCTGATCCATATAATGGAAGTAAAAATGGCTGAAGAGAAGACTAAATGAAATATCCATGAAACGCTTATTAAATAGTCTATAGAACATAGTAATACACAGTATCTGGCTTTAATTCTACATGGAAAGAAGACAGGGATATATGATAATCTGGCACAGTAAATTGGTTGTTCGTTTCATTAAAGCTTGATTCTGTATATGAGTCAGTGTGTGGTTGCTATGGAAATCACTGAATAGTAAAGGTGATTACTTTAACAAATTCTTTTGTAGCATATTCACTGCAAAATACTGCTGTTTCTGAGTAGCCTGAGGTATATGGTTTCTTTTGGAACATTCTCTAAGAAGTTTGTGCTCAAGCATTTGAATTCTCTCTTCTCCCCAATTGCCATATGGGATATGATATTTATGAGCAAAAAAGTTAATTAGATACCCTCAGAAATTTACTGAAAAGACTGAACAAACTTTTGTCTTTTTATACGCATGTTTAATTCTAGACAAACTGCCTAATACCTTGATCCTGTTTCTTACATATTCTGCAGCAGTTTAATATTCTATGGCTTCCCAGCCAATTCTGTACAGAGAACCTTAAGTGGGAGGGGGTTACAGTGGGTAGACATAGATAAGTATTTTCTAGAGGAAACTGCTCTTGCTACGTATACAATACTAGATAGGCATTTCTGTCTTCTTTTAGTAATTTTGTTTTGTTGCTATTTTCAAATAAGTCACTTGTTCTTTAACATGGAGATCATGAAAATTGGAACAAGGGTCAGAGAGATGAAACATTGCTGGTTTTGAAGATGGAGAAAGGAGAATAAACCAAAGAATGTGCAAGGCCTCTACTGAAAAAGGCAAAGAACAGATTCTCACCTAGAGCCTCCAAGAGGAATAAAATGCTGCAGACACCTTGAGTTTAGCCCAGTTACATTTGTGTTGGATTTCTGGCCTCTAGAAGTGTAAGATAATAAATTTCTGTTGTTTTAAGCCAAATAAATAAATAAATAAGATATTATGATATTAGTATTGTATAAACACTTATACAATTGCAGAGCATTTAAAGGGCTTCATGAGAAAAGAGCTATACTAATCAAATACATTATATTTAACAGGGCACCTGGGTGGCTCGGTGGGTTAAGCATCTGCTCTTAGCTCAGGTCCTGACCCCGGGTCCTGGGATTCAGTCCTGTATCAGGCTCCCTGCTTGGTGAGGAGTCTGCTTCTCCCCCTCCATCCCACTTGTGCTCTCTCATTATCTCTCTCTCAATAAATAAATAAAATATTTTTAAAAAGCAATATATTTAGCAAATATATTTGTTTAAATGCCTTGAAATCCTTTTCCGTTAAATAGAAAATTTAATTATTGAAAAAAATCTAATGGAGGAGACCCCAGGGTGAGGCTGGCCTTGGAGTTAGATTAATAATGGGAGCATCCTGTGAAAGCTGTAAGGGAAGAGAAGCATTTTCTCTCTTAAATTTCCTGTGCTATAACAATCAGTACTGTTGTATGGAAGTCACTACGCTGTGAGTATTATCAGTGGTCATGTCTAAAGTTAGTATTCATGAGCACTCACTTTTCCTGAATCACTTTCTAATGTTTTACTTTATAATTATAAGAAAAACTAGATGTTTCTATTATTCTCTAGGAGGCTTTCAAATGATGCCAATGTAATTAGAAGATGGAGTTTTAGTAAACAATTACAGTACCTGTTTAACCGTCCCATCCAAGAGTTACTATGCTCAGGATCCTAAAAGAAATAATAAAAATTACTAGATAAAAAAGAATCACAAAGCTTGCGTTGAGTTCATTCACTCATTCAACAAATATTTATGAAGTACTACCCACATTGCACTGGGACATTAGTGCTGCAGATGCATGTTAAGCAGAGTAATCATGCTGAGCTCTTCTCCTTATGGAGCTTTTGATCACTCAGGGAGATGCTCATTAATTACGTGATCACACAGAAATGTAAAACTGCAACTTTGTGAAATACTCTGAGGGAATGCTATGCTACGCAGTCCACCTGAGTCTGTACAAAAGGGTTTTAACATAGTGTGGTTGAAAAAGGATTCACTGAAACAATTAACACTGGACTAACGTCT
Source organism: Spilogale gracilis (assembly GCA_004023965.1). NCBI lineage: Eukaryota > Metazoa > Chordata > Mammalia > Carnivora > Mephitidae > Spilogale > Spilogale gracilis. The sequence goes on from PITA01001815.1 coordinate 41,854, forward strand.
AAAGTAACTAGAAGAGGAAAGGGAAATTAGGACTCTCCTGTCCAAAGGCCTTGAGGAAAGAGAAGTAGAAGGAACAAAAATAAACACAGTGTGACAGAATCCCAGAGAGCAGAGCTTTGGAAAATAGGTTAAGGATTTGAATAATTAACCTGAAAGAGACAGAAAGCTGCTGTGATTTTTAAAACAGCAAAAACATTATTAGATTTGTATTTTGAAAAATTAACTCTGATAGCAAAATGGAGAATAGATTGGAGACAGAGAAAGTGAAGGCTAATACATTAGTGGAGAAGAGAGACAACCAGGCTTTAGTCGACACATCTCCATCAGAACTCTTTCTAAGGTCACCGGTGACCCTCACATTGACTAATGACATGGTCAAATATCACTCACTTTAACTGTTTAGCAACATTTGACATAATTGATCACTCCATTCTTTTTTAAAAATATTGTTCCACCTGTGCTTCATTTTCCTCTTCCTCAGTCTCCTTGACTTGTTCTTCCTACCCCCGTACCAAGTTGCAATACTCCAGAGCTTTTTCCATGGACTACTCTATGGTTCCTCCCTAGGTGATCACATCTAATCCCATGACTTTAAATACATCTACATGCTAACAACCTGTTAACCTATAACTTTATTTCTAACCTTATCTACTGATTTTTTATTATCTGTCAACCATGCCAAAATATATCTTTAATCTGGCCTCCATTGTTGACACCCTCTTTTAGACGACCATCTATCACAAATAGCTTTCTATATTGTCTCCTTGCCTTTACCCAAGCCTCCTAAAATGTAAACCAAATCATGTCTCTCTTTTGTTCAAGCCATCTAAAGTCTCTTAGTCTTAAGAGTAAAATCCAAAATTTTTCTCATGACCTAAAAAGTCCTAAATGACCTAAAATCTACTGTCCTTCTACTCTTTCTATTATCTTCCTTGCTAGCTTCATTCTAGCTGGCTTCCTTGCTGGCCCTAAAAACAAGTGAAAACCCAGGGAACACGCATTTGCTGTTCTTTCTACCTACAAAGCACCCTCTGCCCAATATCCCACAGGTCACTCACATCTTTCCTTAAATATGTTTATAGGTAAAATTTTTTGGCCACCCTCTATAAAATAATATCCCATTCAAATCATTCTCTTTTACTCTTACTGTCTTTATTTTTCTTAATGGAATTTATCACGTAATTTCTCCATATAGAATTTATACCTTACATTTATATGTACCTATTAGTTTATTGTAAACCACCCCTTCTAAAGACTGTGAGTTCTGTGAGACCTGGAAGCTTGTTCTGGTTATTACTTTATGAGACAATGTACATGGTAGGCATTCTATAAAACATCTGTTGACTTAATAAATAAACAAATGCATAAAATCATATTTAAGATAAATGCTAAGAATTTGAACTAAAGTGACTTACATACAGTGGACACTCAAAAAATCACAGTTATCAGCAATTATTTATATATATTATATATTTATCTCTCAGAAATACCCACAAGGTAAAAAACTATTAGTCCTATTTGGCAGATAAGAAAATTGAGGTTCAAAAAAATTGGGATTCAGCCCAAGATTCCATAGTCAGTACATGTTTGAGTAAGAAGTCTAATCTAACTCTTGTAACTCCTTTCCACTATCTCTTATAAACAACCTGGGTATTGCAAACAGTTTGACTTTGTACATTCAGGTAGTTACATTTAAAAAAGTCTTGGTACAAAAAATAAGGTAACAGCTTGTGGAATACTATAGGGAAAAAGAGTCATAAAAAGTACATGTCAAACTCTGGCTAAGACAATAACCCAGGTTATGACCTTAAAACCCACTCTTCACCTCTTAACTTTAATATTTGCCTCTATAAACTGATAATCTTAAAACTTGCATAGCACAGTGGGATGCCAATGATTAATGGTTACTGCCTGCAAAGAATTATCTAAGTGCTAAATAATATTATCATTACTAACAGACTTGGAATTTTGGTTCAGAACATTTGGCTGCTTATTCAAACCTTATCTAAACTATCTTAAAGTCTTAGGTCTTTAAAACCTGCCTTGCTAAAGCTCTCTCACTGCCTATTGTCTAAGGTGATTTATGTAGAAGAGTTTAGCCTGTGAATCTTGTGAAATTTTTAAATTTCTATTTGTAAAGTTATCTCTCAAAAGGAAGTAAAAAGTTTTTATTAGGAAAGCCAAAACAACCCACTAGAGAAGGGGTTCCTTCTGAACTTGCCATTCGGTCTCAGCATCCTGCAGTGGATGCTGCTAATTTTCTCAATCCGTGGTTGAGCCAAATTTCACAATGGCAGTGGAATTCCTGAACATTTCCTGCTCAAAGAGATACAAAATCCAGGTCCAGCAAGCAAAAGGAGAGAGAACCACTGACTGGAAAATGGTTCATTAAAAAAAAAAATTCAATGTACACATTCAGTAACTTTCCTTGATAAGAATCTTAGATAACTCAATGCAGCACAGTTGAAGTGTTATTCTTCTCATGCATGAATATTATTTTGATGATCTTTTACCACATATAGCATACATCTTGTTTACTTAGACATTTATCATTAAATGGATAAGAACTTTATTAGAAGTGAAAATATAGAAATAAAGACAGACCATTAACATTAGAAAAAATGCTAATGGAAATAAACACGGGAGATTTTATAAAAGGCTCCAATTTAAATTGAGGATATAGCTCCTGTGGTTTTTGAGGAACAGACAGTGTAGTGGTTAAAGTAATGGACTCAAGCAAAACTCCTGATTACTTTCCAACTCCATTTCTTATTAGCTGTGTGACTTTGGGAAAGTTATTGAATTTCTATGTATCTCATTTCTCCATTGTGAAACAGAGATATTAATGGAACCTATCGCATAGGACTACTGTGAAGATTAAATTACTTTTTCTGATTCCAGTAAGATGAACATAGTTATTAACAAGAAATGCTCAATTAAAAACAAACACTGATCTACAGTGGATGGGGGAAAGAAATATATATACCAGGTGACACCTAATGAATAGTATAATCTTTTTTTTTTTTTTTTTTTTTTTTTAAATATTTTATTTATTTATTTGACAGAGAGAAACACAGCCAGAGAGGGAACACAAGCAGGGGGAGTGAGAGAGGGAGAAGCAGGCTTCCTGCCGAGCAGGGAGCCTGATGTGGGACTCGATCCCGGGTCTCCGGGATCATGACCTGAGCCGAAGGCAGTCGCTTAACCAACTGAGCCACCCAGGCGCCCCTGAATAGTATAATCTTATTGGAGTTTGTTGGACAAGCTCCTGTGGCTAGACATCAATCTTGTCAATTTATATAGCACCTACTGACTAGCCTGAAGCCCTTAACAAGCTGTGACATGGGATGATTTAAAGCAGTTACAAGGAAAAGCAAAACAAAATAAGAAGTGGAAGGAGAAAGTACCCGCTACTTTGCTGAGTTTCACAACCTGGACAATGGCTTACTTAAATCTTGAGAGTTACACTTGAAGTTGCCGAGTCTTTAAACAGTTAACTCTAAGTCCCAAGGAAGTTAGAGAACCCAATGTCTACCAGTATAGCCTTTTAGCACAATTTACATGAATCATACATGTTTAGGGGAGTTCATTTTGATTATATACTGGCAAGGTGTAACAAAAGCCCTCTCATCTTCTCACAAATGAAGTTATTTTCATGTAAAACTTTGGAGGTTAAAGAATCATCACTTCCTACGTTGGTGAATGTAAAACCAATGGATCTGTCTATAGCCCCATCCACCCAACTATCTGTTCTTCCTAAACTTTCTAAATTCTTCTTACTCTCTCCCCAGCCCACAACATACATTGGCCTACCTCCTGCTCATTGCTAAGAGGAGACAGTATTTCCAGGTCTGTGCACACTGCAACGATTCAAAGAAGAGTTCACCCTTGTTAAGGCCAGGATGATAGGAAATTTCCTACTGTTACAACAGATGAACCAGACTTTATTTACTCAGCATGCTTGATGACAGACTTCTCATGTTAGAATGGACATTCTGGGGGTGGCCTGGCTCAGAATCTAAGGCAGAATAGTTTCTGTGGAGCAGCAGAAATCCTACAAAATTATGTGTAGTTTCCCCTTAAAAATTACTTATTAAAAACATTATCAGTAGTTAGGAGCATCACAGAGATGTTGGCAAGAAAATTCTACTTGCACAAATCATGTAAATATGTGTTTTTAGGGTTGTTTTAAATAATAAACTAAAACTCGTTTATATTTTTGTTACATTTTTACTTACTAAGAAAATAAGGTGAGTCCTCTGTATTTTTACACAGTTAACAAAGGTTGATCAAACTGGTTTTGAATCAGACAATATGGAAATTGCACATATCCCATCTAAGATAAGCCCATAAGAGTATAGAAGCAACCAATCATTGATCTTCCTCTCTTCTTTGCTTGGATTGTGACTGCTTGGTGAAAACAGAACAGCATTTATAGAATCTGCTTCCACTTTAAGAAAACTGTGGGAGATAACACAAAAACAGTAATATATATATGTATATATGTATATAACATATATGCATATACTATACACATATACACTTTCCTGATTCTTCAATTTTTATAAACCCCTAATTTAAGGTAAACTACCACAAAAACAACAAAAATCATGATAACTCTGTACCCCCAGCTAAATATTTTTCTCTAGTCCCAAGATCATTTTATCAGTGGTATAACACACATAAAAGCTTGAAAAAATAATCTATTCCTGGGTGACTTACTGAAATCCGTTAGAAATAACTCAGTAGATGTGTGGAAAAAAATATTCAAGATAATGTTTAAAAGGGAATAGTGTTTCTTAGTAATAGAAAAGTGGCTTTGAAAAGGAGATGGAACATGTTATTTTGAAAATGTTCCTTTAAAATACTAAATACAAGCCACTCTATGGAAGAGATACAGTTTAAAGGATAAAGGTGTACATTAAGCCATGCAAAAACTGCCTTGTTAAACAGTTGCATATAAAATGAACTTTCAGAATTTGAATATTAAAATGCATGGTATCTATTTAAAGAATCATTCAGAACTCTTATTAAAATAAATATCTTTCTTGTTATCATTGTTTTGTCATTTTCTGTGATAACTTTCTGTCTTTTTTTTTTTTCCCTAAGACAGAGAGCAGGCACACCCAAGCAGTGACGGGAAGGGCAGAAGGACAGGGAGAAAGAGAAAACCCAGCAGGTTCCAAGCCCAGCACAGAGCCTGCTTGGGGCTTAAACTCAGGATTCTGAGATCAAGACCCTGAGATCATGACCTGAGCTAAAATCAAGTATTGGACGCTTAAACAACTGGGCCACCCAGGTACCCCCTGACAAAATTTTTTTAAAGCCAAGTACACTTACTTTCAAACATTAAAAATTGTGTGTGGGGGGGAAATCCATGTTGTGACAACTATAACCTATCAATTAAGTGATTATAACAGGGCTATCTAAAACTGAAAATGGCTGGAAAAAATTTCTTTGAACTATTATCTTACAGAATTCTCCATCTTATTTCACAAAGGACATTTTCATGTTGATGTGGTTTTGCTACCTAAGGGCAGCTCCAACTTTTACCTGCTTTGTCCTCAAACTTCTTTCTTCCTAATGGTAGACCTAATGGAAGGGCCTGAGAAAATGATTGCTGAATCCACTAATGTTGAATCCCCCACAAATAAGGGACATAATAGCTGTTCTCACCTGCCTGCAAAGAGGTGTTAATCTGAAGTATCTTGAATAAGTACCCAATACAACTGCATTAAAAATAAGCTAGCCTCACAATGAGTATATGGAAAAACAACTATAATACATTTTTCAACACTGGTAATATCATTATCGTTACTTAGATCTTTTTTCAAATAGAGACAGAATGTACCTTTCTTCCAAGAAGGGATCATAAAAGTGAAACAGGAACAAAGAAATGAGAAACACTGCATCTTTCTCAGGGTGCAGTTTTTATAAGGTTCTGTGCACTAGATTATTTAACCACTTTGTCTATAGCAGCACTTCCCTTCCTCCTAGCAATTTGGACCAGACAGACTGTAATAGAAATTGGAATATGAGTCACAGGATGTACTTTAGTTCAAGACAGCACTTAAGGAAGACCAAGTCAATACTTTTTCATATTGTGGAAGTTTGAGGATTTTTTTTCTTTTTTTTTTTTTTTTTTCATTTCTTTGCTTTCATTTTTTTTTTTTTAAACTACTGATTTTATGCTTTGGCCTGAAGTTCTTCATGCTCCTAGAAATGGGGCTAGCTTTAAAAAAATCAGAGTTTTGTTGTTGTTGTTGTTGTTGTTGTTGTTGTTGATGATGATGTTGTTACTACAGTTGCTTTTAAATAATTTTAGAGAATTCTATTCTATGTGGATGGGTAATATTGTCTAGTCTTTCCTGATCGGAAGTCCTGATCTAAAGTTACCCTGATTTGAAGTTCATGATAAAAAAGATATTTCCAATGAGAGCACAGTTAAGTAATTTGGCCACAGCATATTTCACGGAATAAAACATATTCAGCAGTTTCAATTTACTCAAATCATATTTCTAGAGATTCTTTTATTGAAGTTTTATTTTGAAAATCAAAATTTCTGGGACTAGGAAGCTTTCTTAACTCACTGGACTGATCAGTCAGTGTGCAAGAAGCATTCATGCTAATTGTCAGGACCTGTATTATGCTTAGAGATCAGTGTTGATAAGATATGTTGTTGGCACTACAAGTGATCTATGGGGTGGGGAAGGGAGGAGGGGTAAACACTGTGTCTGGTGACAGTCTCTTAATTTCCAAGACACCTATCACCATGATGATGAGACCTGTAAACAGACATACTAACTTAAAATCAGTACATAATGTGCTAAATTATTTATACTCTTCCTATAGAAAGTGGGGGCAGGGAAGGAAAGAAAGGAGACTATGTCATAAATTTAGGAAGTGTTATTAATAGCATAAGCACTTTCCTCAGGCCCTAGCAGTACCATGAGGGCATATTTGCCCTAAACAATCTGGTTTTGTTTCTCTGGAAGGGGTTTGGCCTGGGCAGTGGGGTAGAGATGTAATGAGAACACACATGGACTGGGGAATTCTCCTAAGTGGACTTAGTATAAGTTTATTGCTACTGGGATATATAGCCTATTTGCTTTTCCATAGCTCACTTATGATGAAATGGGGTAAACTGGAATGTACAGAATGATTAAAGTAAATTTCAGTAGATTATAACATAGTAGATTAATTCTACTTTTAGGGAAAATAAGATAAGAATGTTGAGTAGAAATCTAGGATATGTTATAAAATCCATATCAGACAGTATGGATTAGAAAGTAATAATACATAGCCCCTATCTTAAAGAGCTCTGTGTTAGTAGTTCATCAGTGAAATTTTACGGTATAATCAAAAGTTGTATTTGAATATACAATGATCACAGACTATTGTTTTTCTTTCTTCATAAGGAAGAAAATAAAATTGGTCTGGTATTATCTACTAATCATAATTGATTGCTAAATTATATCTACCTACTTTCTTCATATGTCTCAGGACTTTTGGAAGGCAGTGTAACTTGAAGGTTGAACTATAAAGAAGAAATATCCTTTTAGAAATGAATTACCTAAAGTAAACTCATAGCATTTCTCCCCATCCTGATCCATAGAAAGCTACACTCCATCTCCTAATCTTCATATTTTTCCTTATTGATGTGGGGAACAAAAATTAAAAAAGGAAATATAGATAAAATTGAATTTCCTTATAACTGTAGTCCACTGACAAATACTTGAGTTGGGCAGAGTAGAGCATCCCTCCAGAAACTCCCAACTGTCTTAACATTAATGTTTGCTAGAGGTAAAAACCACCTTAACTTGATGATGCCTAAGCCTCCAGGATCCTGGGTCTCCTTTAGTGTACGAAAGTCCTTTTGGAAATTTCCCTTTGTCTTTACCTCCCCCAACTCTCGAGTATATAGCCATTCCTCCCAACCCCAGTGCAGCCCCTCTTTCTGCCCACAGGTACTGTGCTTTAGTAAACCCACCTTTTTGCACCACAGACATCTCAAGAATTCTTTCTTAGCTGTTGGCTCTTAATCCCAGCACTTCAGACCACATTGCTTATCACCTGATTCTCAAAAATAAACTGTCTTAATTTCCACGAATCTAAAACATAATGAATACTGACCTTTGTTCCAAGTAGATTATGAATTTAAATTGCTGCTTTTGGTTTTAGTCAGTCCCCTTGAAAGCATGGAAAACTTTTCTATTTTCTTCACTGTGTTTATACCTCTCATTCATAGAATGATGGGAATTGAGGAAATACATTATTTTTCACAAAAGTTAATTCTAAAATTAATAAGATACCTGCTCAGAGACTTCCAATAACCTTAAACACTGATTATAAACTTTCCCTGAGCATCTCTAACCTGTTCATAACATTGGTCTAACTAGTAATAATGGGAATTTACTCACTATTACAGAATATGCTGGGAATATTGCTCATTGTAGTTTTATTTAATCTGCCTTTAAAAAATCCTTCTCTTAAAAAATTGTTGCCCTTATAAAACAAAATGCAAACTTTCTATTTTAAAAAAAATAGTGGGTAAAAAATATTTAAACCAAAGTTCTCTACCTAGAGGCAAACCTTTAATTCATAAATTTTGGTGCATTTTTTAAGAGAAAGATAAAAATAATGGATTGATAAAAAATGTGTAACATACCATTGTGCATCTTTCTTTTTTACGCTATTTTCTTTTCTATGTTGTTAAATAGTGTTAGAAAATCTAATTTTTAAATGAATATAAGAAAACATTGCTTGGATGCAGCACACTGTAAAGTTCTGGATAATTCTACTTTTCCATTTTCTTGTTAAATATATTTGAGATCTATTTTGTTGTATAGTGAGTGAGGATCTAACACAATCTTTAAAAAAATGTTTCCAATCATTTTTCTTTTAAATACTGTATATAATCTTTTTGATTCATTTCATATGTTTTCCCTAGCTTTGTAAAAACTGATTCCCTCAAATCTGCTCTCATTCTCCTTTAATCCATGCTGTTAACAAAGCAGTCTTGTTTAAAACCCATTTTTGATTACAACATTGTCTGAGCAACTCATGGGATAGGAGGAAGACTGTAGGAGAGGTGGATTTTGAGTGAAAATAAAGCAGTATAACAGTTTCCAAAATTTGAGTTTCTCATTAGATGTCTGTATAAATTGTTGAGTTTGGAGGTTAGGGATCGGCAACATGAAGATAATTTTTAAGGCATACTATTGGATTGAAATTAGTGCAAAGAAGTTCAAAGCTTGATTTCTCAAATCACTCCATTGTTTAGAGGTAAAATAGTACATAGAAGTAAAGTAAGCCAGGAACTCAAATTCTACAGAATTGAGGGACTAGTTACATAGAGATGTTAATATCATCTGAGCTGTGTATTTTAAGAGGTTATTTAATTTTCTTCTTTAGCTATGTCTATAATTTTTCTGTTGATTCCTGTCTCTTTCCTTAATCCCCATAAACTATCTTATTTCACATCTTTGTCACTTTTCAGTTAATTCAAGGAGAGTTTCTTAGGTTTGTTCTTCACCTTGCCAATTTTCTGTAGTGCCATGTAAGCTTTTTCATTACCTCAAATGGAGAGCTTCATTATCTTCACATTTCATTTCAATGGGTTCTCAAATTGTAGTCTTCGGTTCTTACTTTATAGAGTCCAGACCTTTTCATACCACTGACAATGCAGAACAGCTTCCAAAATGCTGTACTGATTTTGTAGTAAATCTTGCCCCCCTGCACCTCCCAGAGATAGGCTTCCCTCTGGATCTTTTGATGATGTTTCTTTTTCCTTCTTTGGTAGGATTTCTTCATAGGCTCTAAGTAAGTTCAGTTTTTTGTTGTTGTTGTTGTTGTTGTTTGTTTTGTTTTGTTTTCATCAGCTTGTCCTCACATAAAGGCAGAGTTTCTCAGGTCCAATTTTGCCAACAGGACAGATGTGAGGATTATCCTTGACAGTAATTGGGGACTAAATGAGTCTGTCTCATTGACTGTTACTTGAATCGTCTTCATATCAGCTTGATCAAAAGCTGTTATGCGTTGCTCCAACTGGCAGCAAGAAGTTTTCTTAATAAATACATGAAAAAATGTTCAATGTAAATTAAGGAATGCAATTTTATAATTTTTTAAAGATTATTTAATTATTTATTTGACAGAGAGAAACACAAGCAGAGGAAGTGAGAGAGGGAGCTCGATGTGGGGCTTGAACCTAGGGACCTGAGCCTAAGCAGATGCTTAATGACTGAGCCACCCAGGTGCCCCAGGAATCCAATTTTAAAAAAGAGATATCACTCTACATTCAGCAGTATGCTGTAATAAAATAGAGGGACAATTAACAAGTGTTGGTGAGGATGTAGAAAAATCAGAACACTCACACACTGATGGCGGGAAGGTAAAATGATGCAATCACTTTGGCTTTTTTTTTTTTTTAATTTTATTTATTTATTTGACAGAGAGAAACACAGCAAGAGAGGGAACACAAGCAGTGGGAGTAAGAGAGGGAGAAGCAGGCTTCCCGCTGAGCAGGGAGCCCGATGCGGGGCTCGATCCTGAGACTCCAGAATCATGACCTGAACTGAAGGCAGTCGCTTAACCAACTGAGCCACCCAGGCGTCCCATCACTTTGGCTTTTAATAATTTGACTATAATTGTCTTAGTGTGGATCTCGTTAAGTGTATCCTGCCTGGAATTCTTTGGGCTTTTTGTATGTGTAGATTTATATATTTCATGAAACAAGGAATGTTTTGACCATTATTTTTTCAAACATATACTCTGCTCCTTTCTCTCCTCTAATGCTGTGACTCCCATAAGCACATGTTGGTCCACTTTAGTGTTCCACAGATTTCTTAGACTCTGTTCATTTTCCTTCAGTCTTTTGTGTTTTGGCTTCTCAAACTGGATAATCTAAATTGATCTATCTTCAATTTCATCACTTCTTTCTTATTCTGCTCAAATCTGCCGTTACAATTCTCTAGTGAGCCTTTCATTTCAATCATTCTATGTTTAGGTTCCAGATGGTTATTTGGCTCTTTAAAAAAAAAATGTCTGCCTCTTTATAGAGAGTAAAATGGAGTCTGTCATGTCAATCAGGAGCCTGTGTCATGTGGGGGCCTGTGTCAAGCAATAATGCAAACAATTAAGGTACTATAGCTACGAGATATTGCCAGGGCAACAGCAGCTGACACCCCAGAACTAATTATGAGCAGAACCAGAGGAGGTTTGCAAAGATTCAAAACCAATTAAATTCCTTTAGAAAGGGAAGGATTTTGACAACAAACTCAGACTCTTTAGACCTGATCCCTCTCTGTCTGACCACCTAAAAAAAGGGCAACTGACACCAAAGGCTCTGCCCAACTGATCTCCGAATATAACTAAGATCCTTCCATGTTTGAACATCAGAAGCAGTAAGTGTTGAGAGCTGACCAGGACCAGAGGGAGGCCTTATCTCAATGCCCGCTGAAAGACTGACTTTGCGTTTGTTTCGTTAATTTCCTGCACGCTCCTGTTATCTTGTTTGTTGTGTGGTTTGTCTTTCGTCCTCCTCTGTGTGCTGTGTAAGAAACCAACTTTTTTTTTTATATTTTAATAAATTTTTATTTTTTTTCATATACCATACTTTGGCCAGAAGGGATAATGGCCAGTTTAGACCAGTATCATTTTATTAACAGAAAATATTGCATTTTACCACTTACACACTGCCCCATTTTGTCACATAGTAAGAACCCAACATCTATTTTGGGCTGAATACTTCAGAAAGTCAAAAAATTTTTCCACCAAAAAAATTTAAGAGATATATATCATATAGCACTGTTTATAAATTACATGAGATAACACATGTAAAGTACTAAGTACAGTGTCACCTGTCTGATGGTGAGCTCAATAAACGGTAGCTAGTGTTACTGATATGCAATACTGTTTCTGATCTTGCAGTGTTTGCATCACCTTTGGAATATACAAAACATTACTTACAAATAATTACAAATATCATCTATTACAATCAGGAACACAACTCCAGTTATAGTCCACCTAACCAAGATTCCCTAGAATCCTACTGAAACAGTCTCCAGAAACCAACATACCACCAAAAATTGCTCCTTTCCAGGTACGTCCGGTCAATAGCAACATGGGGTTCATAGAGATATTTTGCGAATCAGGAGGTACTCCTACAAGGACGCTTACACCATAGGACTCTTGACAGCAGAACAAGGCAGCCATCTGGAATAAAATTAATATTCAGCATCCTTAAAGTAAATTTTCTGATAGTCCCCACTCATGATGCATGGTATCATGCAATATTTATTTAGTTAGATTGTGAGTGTGTGCAGGGAAGAGATAACATCTTTTGTTTTTTTATTCTCCATTGTGCCTAGAACAGTGCTGTGGTTTTAGGAAATGCCCAGAAAATATTTTTTTAGTGAGACCATGGGTGAATAAATTTGTGTATGCTTAATTCTTCCTTATAAAATAATGGAAGCAAACATCATTACAAACATATCTATATAAAGTCTGATTCCTCGAGTAAAAATAGAGTTTTGTCATCACATGGCTCTTGGGCAGTCTATGAGTTGATTAAGTCATTTTTCATTTATTTATCAAGTAGATGTTTTGAACTCAGTACTTTGTTTTTTGGTTTTTTTTTGTTTGGTTTTTTTTTTAAGATTTTATTTATTTGACAGAGAGAAACACAGCGAGAGAGGGAACACAAGCAGGGGGAGTGAGAGAGGGAGAAGCAGGCCTCCCGCCGAGCAGGGAGCCCGATGTGGGGCTCGATCCCGGATCTCTGGGATCACGACCTGAGCCGAAGGCAGAGGCTTTAATCCTCTGAGCCACCCAGGCGCCCCTGAACTCAGTACTTTGGATCACGTGTTTTGATGACAAACAAAATATAACTTCAATTACATCATCAAAATTGGTCTCTTACCCCTTGATGATCTTCTGCAACTTCAAAAGAAAGACTTTGCCCTCCAGTCAAGTTTTTAAACATATTCCATTGTAAGAGAATTGTTGAGGGTAAGGGGACCCCCCCACACACACAATATATAAGGAGTAATCCTTTGATTTTGGAATAAGAAACCAACTTTAATCACAGGGTGAATTGTCATTGAGTTTGGACTCCTGAACCTGCTTTTATAATTATAATTTAACTTTGCTTTATGATTGAATAAATCTGACATTGTGAAAAAGCGCAACTTGTGTGTGTGCCTTCATAGTGTGCTCATGACGCTTTTTATTAACATTTTCTATATGAGACATTCCTCTCCTGGTTTCCTTTCATTCTATGTCCATAGTTTCACTTAAGTCTGAGCATATTTAAAATAGTGATTTAAAATTTTTGTCTAGTAAGTCCAATACACAGGGACACTTTCTATTAGTGTCTTTTTCCCCCTATGAATAGATCATACTTCCTTTTTTCTTTGCACATTTTCTAATTTTTTGTTGAAAACTGGGCATTTTGAATATTTCTATATAACAGCTCTGGAAATCAGATTCTCATTCCCCAGGGTTGTTACTGTTTGCTGTGGGGTTTTTGTTTGTTTAGTGACTTTTCTAAACTATTTTTGTATAGTCTGTACTTATTATGTGTGACTACTGAAATCTGTATTCTTCTAGCTTTGTGGTCAGCTAATGTTTTAATAGAGTTCCTTTAAACGTTAGAGCCAGAGAGAGAGAGAGAGAGAGGGAAAGAAAAGATGTCCTCTGTTTACATTATTTCTGTTTTGGGGTACTCCTTCAAAAATTTAACCAGAATATTTACAACTCTGCCTCGATCTTCATTTGTGCCTGTGTAGAGCCTAAAGATGAGCCAAAGATAATAGCTTAGGGTTCTGTTAGGTCTTTTCTGAGCGTGTATCCAGCATGTATAGGGCCTCTTTGATTATCTGACACAAGTAGGAGCTTTTTAAAAGCTCTTACTCCCTCACAGTCTCTTTTCTCAGCGTTTTTGATATGTCCATTGTCTTGACTATAAACTCTTCCTGAGGCTGCTGTGGCTGGGACTTTAGCCTTTGCGTACTTTCTGCAAATATTTTCTGGAAAGCCACCCTAACCCTGGGAATCTTCCAAATCAGGAAGGATAATGGCAAGCCCTTGTGCTGGTCCTTCAAGGAGCTGCCAAACAGCCACAATTATATGAGAATAAGGTGCTATACTGCTATCTCTGGCACTAGCAAGCTGCAACAGCATTTCAGGTTGCCATCCTCACAGCCACCACTGATCCAGGAGTGGGGACAATGAGCAAGGACCAGAAATGCTGGAGCAGTGCAGCAACTTCTTTCATCATTAAGCTTTCTCCTGGATATAACAGTTGGAGAAGTTTCCAGAGTTTAAAAAAGTTGATTATGACCATTTTTCCTAGCTTATTAGTTGTTTCTGTAGCGGTATAAAGTTCTGGAATTCTCTAATCTGCCTTATTAGTGATGTCACCATATTAACATAGTCACTTCTGAAAACAGTTTGAATCTCCTCAAAAAGCTTAACGTGTTAAAAAAAAAAAAAGCTTAACGTGTTACTGTACGACCCAGTAACTCCTATTCAAAGAATATATCTGAGAGAATTGAAATGCTAGGGCCACACAAAAACTTGAATATGAATGTTCACCGTAGCATTATTCATGATAGTATCTTCCCTCAAATGGAAACAATCCAAATGTCCATCACTAATGAAATGGATAAACAAAAGGTGGTGTATCTATTCAACCATAAAAAGGAATGAAGTAGTGATACATGCTAAAGCATAGGTGAACTCTGAAAACATGCCCAATGAAAGAAATGAGACAAAAACAGGACTCATATTGCAGGATTCCATTTGTATGAAATATTCAGTGTAGGCAAATACATACAGACACATAGTGGGTGCCAGGGGTTTAGGAGGAGATATGGGAAGTGACTGCTAATATGTATGGAGTTCCATTCATGGGAAATGAAAATGTTCTGGAAATGGGTAATAGCAATGTTTGCATAAATTTGTGAATATACTAAAAATCTCTGAATTATATATTTTAAAATACTGAATATTATGGTATATGAGTTATCTATCAGTTTTTTTTCTTATAAGTAGTAGTGTCTTATCCAAATTATGTCTTCTCCTGGATATATTATAGAGCTCTTAGAAAGCATAAGTATCGGGGCACCTGGGTGGTTCAGTTGGCTATAAGCTACTGCCTTCAGCTCAGGTCATGATCCCAGAGTCCCAGGATCGAGCCCTACATCAGGCTCCCTGCTTGGCAGGAGGCCTGCTTCTCCCTCTCTCACTCCCCCTGCTTGTGTTCCCTCTATAGCTGTGTTTCTCTCTGTCAAATAAATAAACAATCTATTTAAAAAAGAAAGTATAAGTATGATGGAGATATAGATATATATCTCCCATGGTATTTCCTGACTGATACTTACCTAGAGGGAATATATTCCAAGGATACTTCCATGGTGAGGCTAGTTCTTGTGCATTTTTTGTTTTGTTTTTCAGGAACCCATAATTTTTCTTAGGCCCAAGTTGGTAATACCTTAAAATATGTGACACAGTTCAAATATATGAAATTAAATAATTTATTAATACAAAAAAACTGAATCTAATAACTAATCATCAATGTTTATATTAAACAAGCCAAAGAAGTTGTTTCTATGATAATAACATTGTATTTTTATACCTATAAGGTATTTTGTCAATGGGCTTGCAGTAATCCTTTACATAGGATTTTTCTTTACCACATACTAATAAATCATCTTCATGTTTAACACTAAAAACATTGGAAATTTTCCCTCTCACATAAAACGAAACTATTTACCCTACAGTTCACTAAATCACCAGAAAGTAGATCAACATATTACAAGTGTTCAGCCCCAGTATTTTTTCACATGCTAATTATACTATGTGCCAAAGAGAGTGTAGACGTCACACAGAATGTCTACCAAAGGTTACAACACCTTTTGTAACCTCTTTCATAAGACCTAAGTAAATTAAAAATGAAGATATGAGTCATTTTTTAATAATAACACATGAATTTTTTTGAGTCTAGAAAGTAAATCCTCCTACTAAAATGTAGTCTAGAAAGTAAACAAGAAATAAACTATAGGAAAATATACTTTTTATAGTGAAATCTTTGATTCTAGTATTACGGTAACCAGATCATTTGCCCTAAAAATACTACTAACAAATACTACTATGAGTATTTTTAACAAAAATTTAGGGAGAAAAAGAACAATATTTACCGTAAAGAAAAATAATGGCTCTTTTATAATAAAAAATACGAAAGATAAGAAAAATGCTCTAACATGACTTTTTGTTAAACATCCTGGAGATTAATATATTTTCAAAGCCTATTCTCATTAATAAATTATTATTTCTAATCCTTATATTCCTATCAAATACATACACATGCACTGTTATGAACTAAATGTTTGTGCTCCCACACCCCTAAGTTCTAATGTTGACAACCTAATTCCCAATGTGATGATATTTAGAGATGGGACCTTTGGGAGGTAATTAGAATTACATGAGGTCATAAGGATGAAGCCATCATGATGGGATTAGTGGCCTTTTAAGAAGAGACAGGAGAGAGCTTGCACAAGGAAAGGTCAATCTACCACATGAACTGAAAAAAACTTATTAAGCCTGCAAAATTCCTTATAATAATTTGACTAATATTTCCTTACAAGTGCATCTATACCTAATGATGCACTTGTTATTGTATTCACAGTTACTGTAGACAACTCTGAGTCCCTCTTAAAAGATAATTAAAAGATAATTAGAGCAATTGATACTACTTATTGTATATCTCACAGTGGTTTTTAAAATCATGCTGTAATTAGTCATGTGAAATTGGGTAATTCAGGGTTAATTTCTAAACAAGTAGTCAGTGGTAAAAATAAAGCAGGTCTATTTTATAGCAAATATTCAAGTTTTTGATAATTCGGTCTTTTGGTTCTGCCAGAGTTTGCTTGATGCATTCCATGTAGATAGACAACTCTAGCAGGCGTGAGCAGGTGCTATTTGTGAAATCTAGTGGGATTAATTCTTTGTAGTTTAACAAGCACAAGCCTCATTATGCATTAAATCATCTCAATGTCAGCCTCCTAAAGAATTATTTAGCTTATACAAGACATAATCTGTTGCTAAGAGAGATAAAATAATAATTATTATTATAGCAGGAAAGTGTTGTAACCTTCTGACCAAGACCTGGCTGACATTTTAGCTTTTTGCATGAATTGAACTTGTCAAGTTTAAATAGACAGTATTTGCACTGATTTCATTTCACATGTGTTATTGCAAAGCTTATGCTGTATTTTTCAAACAAAGGGTAAAAAGGCCTGTCAAATAATCCTGAAAGACATGTGCTGAATACTCATGACAGGTCAAAACAACAGTGTGTCTTGGTCTCATCTTGGTGCTATAAAATTCAGGTCCTAAAGGGAAGACATGTTATGATAGGATTTAAAACTACTTTTTTTCTAGTTTAGAATGATATTAATGATTCAACATATTTGAGAAATGAGCCACATAGTACATTCTGTAGCTTTACAGAGCCAGCAGTACACTCAGAACACTTCTCTTGTGTTAAAACAAAGCAAATACAGGTATCGGCTATGATTAAATTAAAGACCGACAGACCTGCAGTCTTGAAGAACACGTGACTGACCACCATTTACCTTTGGTGTATTACATACAGAATATGTTTCAAGCATTGTTTAAGCCAAGAGAAATTTTGCAGTGTACAACAGTGTTATATTTAATACAAATCCTCTAGGGTAGAGGCTAAGCAATTGGATCACTATCAAGAACAGAATGTTTTTAGTTTTGATGAGTGTTCTAACCGAGCATAGGATTCCAAATGAAACCCAAGATATTGTGATAGGACTGACCAGTAAAAAATGAATCCTTAACCAAAACCAGGAATTAAGTGAATGAATGAGAAATAGCTTTAAAGATTAAAAAAATTCATTTTAAAAGTCTTCTTACTCATAGGCACAATGCAATTGATAGTTTCTATACATTAGTTATCCTTCTATGTAGTTATGCCAAATAACTAAATGGTCTTAATATTTTGAAAATACTATTGGTTATATTCATCATAATCAGAAGCTATCCTATTCTTCTATTAAATGCTATACAAATTGTTTGTAACCACAATACCAAGCATGTTTTCCACTTATTAAGTATTTGTTCTTCACTTTGATTTAGCCTTGGGTCTCATCTTTTCTGTTGATTTACAGTTGTTAGAGTTGACCTACAGAGCAGCTAGGAAACCATGATAAATGGGAAGACTCATGCAATAAATAGCAGACTAAAGTGATGCATCTGTTTTAGAGATCTATCCTGCTACTTGGCTAGTTTCATTTCCTGAGTAAATAACTATAATTTTCTTACTATAAACCTTACTGAACTCATGTTCAGGCAGCTGTGAATTTCTAGAGTTGCTCCACTGAGGGATGGTTTATTAACCATTTAATATGCCTTCTATCCTAAATTTTCATGGCCATAGAAAAAGTTCTAATAACACAACTCTTGGCATAATGTGTAAGTTTTAAAACTCAAGTCTGAAGGCAGTCACAAGAGTCTGCTATTCTAAAATTGTGAACATCTGTCCTTAGCTTGATTTTGAATTATATAGATAATCTTTAAATACCCAATAATTTTTCTGAATAATAAAATATAAAGTGATTCAAATTTGTATATAGTATTCTTAAATATGCCTATCTGTAATGTGGAATTGAAATGTAAATGAAAACAGGACAGGATTTATGTCTTATACCTCCTATTTATCAATGCTGCTCCAAAGACAGGAATGAGTCTGTATCAAAGTAATATTTCTTTTTTCCTAACTTGTAATTTTTTGTCATGTAAGGAAATGTGTTTGCAGATATTCATGTATGTATTGTATCTCTGACATTTGTTTGTACCTTAATCAGAAAACAGAATTTAAACAAAATTAGTAAGTGCTTATTTAATATTTGTGTAATTATGACAAATTTCATGTACCATCCAGATAGTACTCAAGCCTAGAGCATCTTTATTATGAACACCAGAGCATTTCAAGAAATAATTTATGCCTTTAATTAACAAATTATTTGTGTTAACAGCTCAAATTCCTCTTTGTACTAATTTCTATCAATTGTCACACTTACTCAAAGATCTATTCAGGAAGAGTTCAGTCATGCTAGTAACTCTGCTTTTCTCCATGTTGTGTTTTAGTCATTCTCACAGATCATCACTAATGAACAATTATCTTTCTCTACAGTGTTAAATACAGCAAAGTTGGCTGAAAATGGAATATCTAACATAAAAATATACATACCCATTTCAAAGGACCAAAATATTGCCTCAGCTAATCAATAAGTCAACTTACTGCAGAAATGGTGTGGGATATCATAGCAAAGACTGAAAGAAACATGTTGTATGCAGACTACGAATGTTTAGCCATCAAATTAATACTTGAAAAGCTTATAAATGTAGTTTTATTAGAGAATTACACCTTCTAAATTTTTTACCTACTTTTTACCTCCGTTAGTACTCTAGAAAAATACGTATGTTATATTAAGTGATTGCTTTCACTGAAAATTCAAACAAAATTATTTTATTCAATTTGAAATTCCTCTTTACAAAAGCAATATATGTATCAAAATGACCTTCAGGGACAAAATATGACATAAATTGAAATCCTATACTACATCATAGTAGTGGAATTTTCCACTACATGTGGAAAATTATTTCTATACTACATTCATAGTAGTGGAATTTTCCACTACATGTGGAAAATTATTTCTTCTAGGCTAATTTCATATACTAAATTTAGTTATTATGAAAGTGCACAATTACATATTTATTGCATATATATTGATAGATGTAAGTGAAAATAAGTATACATGCTTATTTTAGAAACAGCTGCATATCAGAGATAAATTTTAATGACTTATTTATTTCATCTTTTGAGTCATGTTAAAATAAATATCTCAAAATTTCATTTACATTACGTATCACAATTCTTATCTACTCTTCTAAGACTAATGAATAAACATTTTACTATTGAGGTTTGAAGACATGTTAAATAGATTAATGGGTTAAGAAATTTCTGAGTTTTTTTTAAATAAAAGTAATTCTTCAGGTTTTTATTTACACTTCATTATTTACACTTCAGTTTTCTCTTTACATAACTGGGTTGTTTACATCAATTGTATGAAGGATAATTAAGTATGTTATATTCCAAAAAACAAACTAAACAGTATGGATGCTCCTTAACCTTTATTACAAACTCAAAATATAAGAATAAATATATTCAAAATCTAGCTAATAACCCCTGGATGACTAGGACTTCTAGGTGGTTTTCCTCCTATTTGCATCAATCTTACTGAGGACCAATGAGATCCTCCTAAGGGCTGATTGCCCTTTGCCATAGTAACAAGTGACCACCAGAACCAAGTTTTTAAATATTCCATCAAATAAATAAAAACCCGTTCTGTTATCAAACCTTGGTAAGTTAGCCAATTAGTAACAAGCAGCTGTTTCTGAAGTCAATGAACTAGCAGCAGCCTTGCTGAAGTGCCTATATTTACACAAATCAAGTAGTCAGTGATAGTCTTGTTCAAACAACCAGTTTTGTAGCAATAAATAAATAAATAAATAAATAAATAAATAAATAAATAAAAGATCAACCAACCCCTAAATTCTACTCCTGCTTCTGAAAATCCACCAAGCTTCCCAAACCCCTAGGTAAAATTAGCTCTCTGCTTTCTCAAACAGATTGCGCCTTAAGACTACGACTCTGCTTGGGGCACTTGGGTGGGTTAGTCATTTAAGCAACTGACTCTTGATTTGGGCTCAGGTCATGATTTCAGGGTTGTGAGATTGAGTCCTATGTCAGGCTCAGTGCTGGCCATGGAGGCTGCTTAGGAGTCTCTCTCTACCCTTCTACCCCTAAAAAACAAAAAACAAAACACAAAAGACAAAAAAACCCGAGATACAACTCTGCCTGGTTTAACAAGCAGTAAGGACATTTAGATTTTGTGTTGGATATTGAGTCATTAACTTTTTTACACTATAATTATGATAGATCACAGTGTGAAAAGCAGTAGCATTATCCCCTTTAGAAAAGAATACAAAGCTTAAATAAGTCAAAGCATTATTTTTCTCAATTAACAAGAAGTCTAGAAGAAGGAGGAACCAGTAGGGATCAACAAAGTAATCAAAAGCTCAGGTTCTATTTTTTAGCTCAGCTATCATTGCTGACATCTTGGCAGGACAGGGAAGTGGGGAGAATAGGAAAACAGATTCTGGGTAGGTAGCTAACAGTGACTGCCGTGATAGTATAGCAGTTAAGAGTTCCGTTTCTGTAATTATTTCCCCTAGGTTAAATTTTTTGTTCTGCAGCTTATCAGTAGCATGATACTGAATAAATTATTTAACTTCTCCCTAAACGTTAGTTTTGTCTGTCTTTATCTGCCTCTACAGAAAATTGCAGTAGGAATTAAATTATATAATACCTGCAAGGTGTTTAAAACAGTAACTGAGTAATAAATATTGGTATCATTATTGCTATATAAATGTAATTATGCTCACTGCTATTGGTTTTTCATGAAAAGTAGTATCACGGATAATATGAACTCTTGAAAGTTTCTATGCAGAAAAGATAGAAGAGCAAACTCAGGTAAATTTTCATCCTGACAAAATTAGCTTAACAGGGCACCTGGATGGCTCAGAGGGTTAAGCCTCTGCCTTCAGATCAGGTCATGATCTCAGGGTCCTGGGATCCAGTCCCACATCTGGCTCTCTGCTCAGCAGGGAGCCTGCTTTCCCCTCTTTCTCTGCCTGTCTCTCTGCCTATTTGTGATCTCTCTCTCTGTCAAATAAAGAAATAAAATCTTTTTTTAAAAAATTAGCTTTTGGGCACCTGGGTGGCTCAGTGGGTTAAAGCCCTACTTTCAGCTCAGGTCATGATCTCAGAGTCCTGGGATCGAGGCCCACATCGGGCTCTCTGCTCAGCAGGGAGCCTCCTTTCTCCTCTCTCTGCCTGCCTCTCTGCCTACTTGTGATCTCTCTGTCAAATAAATAAAGTCTTTAAAAAAAAATTAGCTTAACAACTTAAAAAAAATGAGAAAAAGACTGCACCAAATTATATTGATAAAAAGTAAGAATAAGATTGTTTGCATTTTAATTTTAGCTTCCATTGACTTTAATCCGCAATTTTTCATTTTTAAAAGAAATCTAGTCTAAACATGGTGAAAATTATTGACTGGACCAACATCCAAACAAAACACACACACACACACACACACACACACACACACACACACACACACACACACATTTGATGAAAGTTCATGAACCTTGGCAAAACTTTTGTTGAACCTCCCTGAGTTTCAGATTTATTTGACACTAGAATCAGGTCTCAGATTTTGTTATGAACATTTCACAAAGTTCTACCAATAAAACATGATTTATGCAACAAGTAGGAGTTGATCCTTACCTGTTGCTGTATCCTTCAAAATTTCTCAGTATTTATATCTGGCTTTCTATGCTTTATACAGTAATTTTCAGGCTAAGTTCTCCTTATATATTTTTGAAGTTTATTATTGGTAACAGGGGTAAATATATTCTTATTCAATAAGAAAAATATCTTTTCATGGTAAGGTTTTCATTGACAAGTTCCAGAAATTCACTCTTTCCCTAAGAAGGGTATAATTGCATAGCGATTTCCTCCTATTAAATAAACTTAGATACAAGTATAGTTTTGCTAATTTTTTTCAATATTTCAATGTACATGTATTAATCTTAAATTTCTAAGCTCCATGTCAGAGTAGTTACTTTTTATGTATATTCTATATACAATGATTTTAATGTTCTACATTCATTTCTTGATAAATACCACATTGATTATTTACTGACATGTCATTTCTTATTTTAATACATAGAAAAAAGTGACAAAAATGATATGATCTATATTCTAATTTGCTCAATAATACTGTGTTATATAGGACCCAAGTCAAAATATTTATTTTATTTATTTTTTTAAGATTTTATTTATTTGACAGAGAGAAACACAGCCAGGGAGAGAACACAAGCAGCCGGAATGAGAGAGGGAGAAGCAGGCTTCCCGCTGAGCAGGCAGCCTGATGCGGGGCTCAATCCCAGAACTCTAGGATCATGACCTGAGCTGAAGGCAGAGGCTTAACCACTGAACCACCCAGGTGCCCCCAAAACATTTATTTTTTTAATAATTCACCTTTTTATATCATTGAAAATAAACCAGTGACAAAATCCCTATGAATACAGATTTCGTAATTATATTAGATGGGTAATGAAATGTTAGTAGTTATGAAATTCTCCTTTCTTAGGTAATATGGTATAGACAAGACAGCATGTTTCTGTAATTTGTCAGTGACTCAATGGGTACTTCTCCCACTATAAAAGACAGATCATGTAAAAGCTCTTGAAGTCTGTAGTGTAACACATATATAACAAAATAAATCAGCGAGGACAAAATTGTATAATATAAATTGAATTAAATACTAAGAAAAAAAATCCAAAAGTAAGAAAGTGTTCTTATTAGTTTTCTGTCTTATTACAAGTGTGTGCCTGTATTTACTTGCTCTTTTTAAATTATACTTTCTACAGCTTTTTACTGAAAGAAATAAAGATAGAAAAATAATTTTAAAAAATGAAGCTCAGGGCACCTGGGTGGCTCAGTTGGTTAAGCAACTGCCTTCGGCTCAGGTCATGATCCCAGAGGCCCGGGATAGAGTCCCACATCAGGGTCCCTGCTCGGCGGGAAGCCTGCTTCTCCCTCTCTCACTCCCCCTGCTTGTGTTCCCTCTCTTTCTGTGTTTCTCTCTGTCAAATAAATAAAATCTTTAAAAAAATAAAAAATGAAGCTCAATGAACTTTCACAAGGTGAATATTCCCATGTAACAAGCAGTGAGATCCAAATAGAATGCTAACCAGTATGTTAAAAAGTTCCCTTGAGGCCATATGTACCATATGTTCATGGCAGCAATGGCCACAATTGCCAAACTGTGGAAAGAGCCAAGATGCCCTTCAACAGACAAATGGATAAAGAAGATATGGTCCATATATACAATGGAATATTATGCCTCCTTCAGAAAGGATGAATACTCAACTTTTGTAGCAAAATGGACGGGACTGGAGGAGGTTATGCTGAATAAAATAAGCCATGCAGAGAAAGTCAATGATCATATGGTTTCACTTACTTGTGGAGCATTAGGAGTAACATGGAAGACAATAAGAGAAGGAAAGGATGTGTGAACTGGGGTAAATCAGAGAGGGAGCTGAAACATGAGAGACTGTGGACTCTGAGAAACAAACAAGATTTTGGAAAGGAAGGGGATGGAGGGATGGGTAAGCCTGGTGATGGGTATTAAGTAGGGCACATATTGCATGGAGCACTGGGTGTGGTGCATAAACAACAAATCTTGGAAACACTAAAAATATAAAATAAGGGGCGCCTGGGTGGCTCAGTTGGTTAAACGACTGCCTTCGGCTCAGGCATGATCCCGGAGACCCGGGATGGAGCCCCACATCGGGCTCCCTGCTCAGCAGGAAGCCTGCTTCTCCCTCTCTCACTCCCCCTGCTTGTGTTCCCTCTCTGGCTGTGTGTCTCTCTGTCAAATAAATAAAATCTTTAAAAAAATAAAAATAAAAATAAAATAAAATAAGTTATTTTTTAGAAAAGTCTTCCTGAGCTCCCTTCTAATCACCACCCATCCCATGTTTGAAGAGTAACTACTGAGCTAACAGAACAGATTTGTTTTATATGGTTTTGAAATATACATAAGTAAAATCATACAGCACGGAATCTTCTTGCATCTGATTCTTTCACCTACCATTACATTCTTCAGGTTCATTAATGTTTGAAATATAATAGTAACTTCCTTACTCTCACTGCTATATAATATTCCATAATTTTTTTATCCATTCTATTGTTGGTAGACATTTTGGCTGTCTCTAATATGTATTTTTTATGAATTTCTACAGTGTGTGTATCTAGAGTAGAACTGCTACTTCATAAGATATGCATATATTCCGCTTAGAGAATACTGCCATACAGTGAATTGGTATAAGTGGTCTTTACCAATTTTACCAATTTACATTCCCACCAACAGTTTATGAACATACCTATTGTTCCAGGTTCTCTCTTTTCATATTTGCAATTTTCATCTTAGCTATTTTGATAGGTGGCTAGTGGTTGCTTACTGTTTTTAATTCGCATCCTCTCTCATATGTTTATTGGCAATGACTGTGACTTGTTTTATTTACTAGATTGGCTGTCTTTTAAAATTATTTTAGGAGAACTTTATATATCCTGAACATGAGTCCTTTGCCAGAAATATGAATTGCTAATATCTCTTTCTTCCATGTGGTTTGCCACTTCACTGTCTGAATGTTGTTTTCTGATAATCAAAAGTATTTTATTTTAATGTAGTCTAAGTAAGCAATATTTCCTTTTCTAGAAAGCAGTATTTTCCAGAAAGCTTTTCTATATCTTATTTATCTGTTTGCTTATGCCAAATCATACATAATGTCCCGATATATTAAGCATGTGGGCAGCTAGTTTGTGACTTCTAGGCCACACAAAAAGACGAAAGTATTTAGGAGAGAAATATATCAACATTGTGTTTCAGATAGACCAGTGATACTGACTGAAATGGATTTAGGGGAGAGAGCCGTACTGCAAGTAGATCAAGGAGAGAATACGTAATCACTTCTGTGAGATAATATGCTTACAGACTGAAGCAATAGCAGGGAAATGAGAAGTGAAATAATTCGAGGATTTAGACAAATTAGTACAACTTGGTGGTGACTAAGGAAAGAGAAAAAGAGAAATCATGAATGTTGGCTATCTGGCTTGGGTGATTAGATAGCAGTATCATTAACTAAAACCAGGGGTTATATTTTGATGAGTACATTTAATGAAAGTTAGTTTAATTTAAGCTGTATTGAGTTTAAAACGCTTATGGTATATGTATGAAATACGGATCTGGGTAATTGTTTTTTCTTCTTTCTGTTCCTCTTCACTTTCTATTTTTTAAAGAATTAACATTTGTTAGTTTGGTAATAAGACCAAAAACAATAAAAATACATTTCCTTCACTCCTCTACCCACTCATATAGTCAAATATGAAAATGAGCAACTGCCGACTGGCCCAGAATCCTACTGCTTAATTTTTACTCCTGGTGCCCACGTGGAGCACACTTACTTAAGTCTTCTTCACCAGTAAAGAGATTCAGGATCCAGTCCTGTTTCCATATGGTGCTCGAGTCTCAATAATCAGTAAATCTTGGTAACTTTCATCTCCTGGACTCTTGATCCCCTTTTTCTGATCTGTTCTGTTGTCAGGTCCATCTAGGACTGTGGCCATTCCCTAATATGTTCCCATACAGCTCACTGCCAGCCTTGTTTTTATCATTTCTCTAATCTGTGGAGCAGGGTTCTCTCTCTTATGTACAGACAGACCTTTCTGAAGTCAGAATTGAATCTTTGTGATAAATAGATCCTTGCAACTGCCCCCTGTCTACTGCTTACAAACCCCAATGTTGAGTGTTCAATGTCTTTTCTGTGTCACTCGTTTCACTAACTTATGTTACTTGTTTGGACCCTTTAGGCATTTTGGTTTGTTACTTCAACAAAACAAATGCTTAAAAAAAAAAGAACCATTACAGACAAGACTAAAAACTTAGAGAAAAGTATCCAGCATAATTAGCATGTGAGTTATTCAGTAACTCAGTTGATGCTGCTACATTGAGCAAAAACCAATTTCCCAATGAAGTCACACAGAATGAGGAATCAGATTCAATTAGACTGGAAAAATAGCTATCCCCAAAAGAAATGTTAATTTCTCATATATATAAAATATATAATATAATATATTAATATATAATAAGATATTATATAATAAGATATTAATATATAATAATATATTATGCAATAATATAATATATAATATATATATATTCCCTGACACTTTAAAAAAAACACACTTATACAAGAGGAAACAAAGTAAGAGAATTGGAAGAATCTGAATATCTCTTTTTAAAGATATTTTGGTGAAAAGTGTTAGGGGAAATGATAAATAGCTGTTTGCGGTTTGGGATTATGCTACCTTGGCTATAATGTTATATAGTAGGTGTTACCATTAAATCTTGGAAGGAAATCAGAACCTAGATTTTCCTTGTATTTCACATTTCACCTCATTCGACCCCCAGCCACACACAGAGCAAAACGATTTCTTGTACTGTCATCATCACGCATGTTACCACCCAGCCTGACCCTAGAGTGCTCATATAGTAGGCCACAATAGAACACTGTACAGGTCATACCTGGCCAAGTCTAGATGTACCATTTGCTATCCTAAAAGTGAGCAGTGACTGATCTGTCAACTCAGTAGCCTTGCCAGTGTGAATTTAAAATTAACTCACACTCTTTTTTTTTTTTTTTTTTTAAGATTTTATTTACTTGACAGAGAGAAACACAACCAGAGAGGGAACACAAGCAGGGGGAGTGAGAGAGGGAGAAGCAGGCTTCCCGCTGAGCAGGGAGCCTGATGTGGGACTCGATCCTCGGTCTCCAGGATCATGACCTGAGCCGAAGGCAGTCGCTTAACCAACTGAGCCACCCAGGCGCCCCTTAACTCACACTCTTAAGAAAAAAAATCACAGTCTGAAAAATCTTCTACTGGACTTTCATTTTTAGGTCTGAGGATATAATCTGTCATAGACTGTAATATAAGAAGAGACACTTTAAATGACAGTTTAAGGCCAGTATAGCTAGCAATACTCCCACTTAATTTCCTAGTCCCAATTTTTACTTCCCTAACTTCAGCATTTTTATCCATGTTTCAGTTAATTGTCACAAGACCTTTGACACAGAAAAGTTTATTGCCTCCACCACTACCCCAACTGACAAGCTCCCATTTGCCGTCTCAGAAAAGTTTCTCCCTTTCACTGGAAACACTTCCAGCCAATATTCCCTCTGTGTCTCATAACAAAGTCAGCATCACAGCCCATGCAGCTCTGCTCTCAAGGGTTTTCAGTAAGTTCAGTCTGGGTGGGAGACAGTGCATTGCACATATATACAAGCTAGATGGAGAAACAAGGTGGGCAGAGCTGAGAACCGAGTCAGGAGAAGGAAGAGAATGAGACAAAAACAGAGTCTAGGATCTAAAGAGCCCAAACACTATTTGGTTTGGCTTGCAGACATGGCAGGTTAGGAACAGGAAATGTCTGCTTAGTAAAGACTTCACATGGCATCATCAGACGACAGCCATCAGACCCCTTGGCAAGTTTCCCAAGATCACACTGAGGGGAGAAAAACAATATGAATCAATGTGACTCTCTGCATTTCCTTTCTATGAGAGAAAGTCTACTAAGCTGGCTCATTTGGCAAGCTCTTAACAGAACTAATTTGATTGCATTGGCAAGAATAAGAAGATGCATAAGGAGATCTCTCAGCTCTGATGCCAGCTTTGAATTCCAATGATTATCCTGTGTACTGTTGACTTGATAGCACTGATGAGACAGAGGTTGGCTTGGGTTGGCGATTGCAGAAACAACACCAAAAGAAACCACTGCTGATTAAAGTTGGCCTTCTGCATGGGTAAAGAAAAAAGTTTTTTTCTGCCAGAAGCAGACCAGAGCCAGAGCCACCTCAGGCCTATTATTTTGGGGGTCAAATTTCAAAAAAGATGCATTTATCATGCTTGTCACACCTATGAATATACCACTTGTATTATTATCCTCATAGTGTGTAACTTTTCTCTTAAAACTGCTGGCTAAAAGCCCTTGCTATTAAGGGGATAGATCCTACTTATCTAAAGCTCAGAGCCTGAAGTATTTGTTGTATTACAAAACTGTAGTTTCTTCTTGCCCTGAGGGACAAGAAGAACACTCACCTCTCTAGTTACATGGCACTATGTGTTTTATCCCCTGAAAAGGAACAGAACACTGAAGGAGAAGCACATTATAAGTTCCAAGAACATCTCTATTGACTAGTCTGTGTGCTTTTGTTTCCCTTGGCATGCTTGATGAGCAACTTCACTAACCAGTTTCTACAGCCTCTGAAGTTTTGTTGCTACTAAAACCCATAACTAAACACAAAGAAGCAAACAGAAATCAATATAGTCTGTCTTCACTAAGATTTTTAGGATATTTCCCAAACAACTTTCTCACTCATTACAAAATGCATTACCACTAAAGCAGCAGACATGGATTCGTTCACAGTTGAGGAACTTGCCTTTGCCTTCAATACCCACCCACCCCCCCCCAGTATCCTTTATTCTTCTTGGCATCTATCACTTTTAATCACATCGTCTTTGGAATGCCAGGCCAGGCAGATTTAGTCACTGAGAAAGCCTATAGGGATCCGCTAGAGGCAGGAGCCAAAGGTTGTCTATGGCTAAGCAGGGACTCATGACCTCAATTTCATCCCAGAAGCTTGCAAAGCTTCTTCAAACCTAGTGAAGCACAATGAACTGTGGAACAATTGTCACTTTCTCAAAGAGGCTCAACTCTGATGGCCATGATTCTTGCTCCAAAAGGTATCTTAGATTCTAGGCCACACTTGAAAATATGGTTTGCTCCTCCAAGGAAAATAGATTTTGTTTGTTTTATACATGCTCACCAATCTCAGGTGACCCCACCCAGTGCTATAATGATAACTACCACTCTAACTTGCTCAAATACTCACTACTCCTTTTTGTTTGTATAAAATAGGTGATAAGTTAAGGATCTAGAATGCATTAAAATAGGTGATTCATTTAATGGCATGAGTCCTATTCATATTGTTTATTCAACCAACAGTACTTATATAACTCACAGTGCATGTGCAAGTCAGTATGCACAATAAGAAGAAAGATAAGTTAAAAAATGCATGAGTAAGTTTCCAGGTATTATTTAAGGGAATAAATTTATTTTAGTGGGCCAAACTACTTTCTGAAGGTTAAAACCGACATTTATTCCTTATGTGGTATGATCCAAACATAGGTATATGTAAGTCAAGGCTTTTTGTGACTAACAGAAATAATTTCTTGATAATTTAAATCATAAACAAGAAATTAAAGTATATTGCACATCTCACACAACCTCTATAAAGGCCAGAGAACTAGAATTAAAGGCTATGTACATAATCTGAATTAAAACCATAATTGTAAAACTGTCCAGTGAAGCCATCCCTGCTATCACCAGACAAATCGTAGTATTGTCTTTACAACTTCAGCCACTATTGGCCCTGGAAACTAAAGTTTCCTCTTCCCATAGCAAAATCCAATTTTATGTGGCACCTACTTCTTTCAGTCATTAGATCTTAAATCAAAGTTTGGGATAAGATTATCTGATTGATAGATCCTAAGTCATGTGCACACATCCTAAGTGCACCTAAGGCTGGAAGAGCCTGTATTCAGCATTTCCATCTCTAACTTAGGAGAGGAACATTGCCAAAATTCAGAGCTAGAGAAAGAATAATCATTTGACTTTTTGACAAATAATTAGGGGCTTTGCTCCAAATACCCAGAGCCTCTGCTGCTCTTTTATCAGGATTTGCTACAAGCTCCCTGAAGATTTTTATTTATCACAAACCTATTAGTAAGAGTTCCTCAAGACGTAAGTAGCATCAACAGCTCGAACCAGGTGGGAAAATTTTTGCTCTGAACTTGACTGGACATTGGTAACTTTGGTAGCAATCCGGTAATAGATCAGAGAAATACACCCAAATGAGATCTATGTCGCCTCCAAAATCTAAAAACATAATGAAAACATTGTGCTTCTTTCTTAGTGGTATGAGAATAAGGTGTAGCAACTCACCCTATACTGTGAAAATTCCAGACTACTGGATTACAGTATTACTGACTTTTTTCTCTTGCCTCAGTTTCCAATATGAATGTATGAATCCTGTCTTTATTGAAAATATTGATATTTATTCATTATATATTATTCAGCACTAATGATGTTTTTCTGATTACTGTATTAAAGTATTTTCTATCTTGATTACTGAGTTTTTTAGTGTACCCTCAAAGAATGCTCACTAATGCTGGGTCTGTTTCAAGTCCATTCTCAGGTAATACTCAAATTTCTTATTTCCAGGAGCTCCTAATACATTAAGGGAGACAAAGAGAACATGTACTCTGAAGAATGTAAAATTCCAGGTAGGGGTATGAACATATAAAACAGGTTAGCAAGGATGGTCTCAGAGAGTAGATGGCATCTGAGGAAAGACATGAAAAGGGAATAGAGACCTAGATTTGTGTTTGCACAGATCAGTCTGGATCTTAGAGGGGCACTTATTGACATGGACTTAGGGACCTTGTGATTAAGTGACCATTGCCAATTATCTTGAAAGGTCACACATTTGGTTCATCATCCAGTCATGTGCCTATTAGGATAAGCTTTCCAGGGGTGCCTTAGTGGCTCATTCAGTTAAGCATTGACTCTTCAGGTCTTGCTCAGGATCCTGGGATCGAGCAGGGAGTCTTCCTGAGGATGCCCTCTCTCCTCTTCCTTTACTGTTCCCTCCACTTGTGGTCTCTTTCTCTCTCTCTAAAATAAATAAATAAATCTAAAGAAAAAAATATATGGTGGCACCTGGGTGGCTCAGTTGTTAAGCATCTGCCTTCAGCTCAGGTCATGATCCCGGAGTCCAGGGTTCGAGCCCCGCACTGGGCTTCCTGCTCAGCGGGAGGCCTGCTTCTCCCTCTCCCACTTCCCATGCTTGTGTTCCTTCTCTCACTGTGTTTCTCTCTGTCAAATAAATGGATAAAATCTTTAAAAAAAAGAAAAAGATAAGTTTTTCCCCCTTGCCTCAGTAACTAAGGTCTCTGCCCCATTACTTGGTCTCTCCACTGAAATTTATTATGGTCTCTCTACTGAAATTTATTACCCTCTCTGAAAGGAGAGAGTTTATGGGCTTATACATCTAAAAGAAACTACCAGATTTTGTAATTATATATATACTTATATATATATTTTATTACACTATCATTATAGTATTAGATTATATTACATATATAATTTTTTAAACATTTTATTTATTTATTTGAGGGAGATAGGGAGAGAGTGAGAGAGAGCATGAGAAAGGAGAAGCAGACTCCTCACAAAGCCGGGAGCCCCATGCCAGACTCGATCCTGGGACTCCAGGATCACAACCTAAGTCAAAGGCAGTGGCTCAATCAACTGAGCCACCCAGATGCCTCTATAATTTTTATAAATATAAAATTCTGAAGGATGCATATAAAAATAGATTATCAAGAAACTAGACCAAATAGGGAAAAAGATAATTATAGACTGTGCTGAGTTTATCAATACAGATGTGCATTTACCAGAGTGTCTGAATTCAATGTGCAAGATAAAGCAGCTGGGAGTGGTTCCAGCATGTCTGCCTGGTTGTTTTCAAGAAACCTGGACTCAGTAGTGATCTGAATGACAAAAAAATGGAGATGTCAAAAATTCCTTGGAGTAGTGTGAAGAAGGAATCTACACACTTAGGGAAGTCTACCCACTGAAGCGTATTTAGCACATATGATTTATCCACCAACCCTTTACTTTTCCCTTCAACAATGCTCTGAAGTCTACTGTCAAGACACTGAGAAATAGGTTTTTGAGAAACCTATTGTTATTTTATTAAATGTATATATGTTAATGTGGATATTTTCAACACATGCTTAAATAGAATTACTATTGTCTGAGAAGGTTCTTCCTCCTAAAGTTATATCCAATTTATATCAGAAACTAGGCACAACTATCATATGGCAGGATATGCCCCAGTTTATAATAGATGTGAAAAAAAAAAACAATATGGAGAATTAACTCTCTTGCTTTAAGGACGGGTACAGTTTCTCCTAATAAATATTTTATGTACCTTAATGCTTTCACTATAAGATAAAAAACTAATTTATTTTTATTTTGAAAAATATAAATTGAAAGGATTCCCATTGCATTGAGTATGTCTAACTATTTTCTAAGACCTCAGGAGAAGGCAATAGCTGACTAACCAACCTTCATTTCTAGGAAAACAATATCTGTTTTGCAGGGGAGATATTAAACATCAAAATAAATTCTAAATGAATATGTCAGAGCCATAAAAAACAAAAAAAAATCTGTTTCTTGACTCTGCCTTGAATCATGTAAGTGTTCTCACTTCCACTCCCGTTGTTTTAAGAGTTCACTACTGGAATGCCCAATTAACACATTAGTACTTCAGAGGTACCACTTCAAAAGCTGAGCCCAGACTCTCAAACCCAACATGTGGATCACCTGGATCTAAAGCCCTCATCATCTTCAAGGATCCTCCTAAAATTCTGAATTTTAAGCATATCAGATTTATACTGGTTTTTACCTTTTCACTTTCTCTAATGCATCACCACATTCTTCCTATTATTTGCAATAATATTTTTAGATCCGTTTTTGCTATTTCTGTAGGCATAACCACTACTCAGCATGGCATTATTTCACTCTCCCCTTGACTATTAAAGGAGATATTTACAGAGAATGTTGTCCTCACTCTTTTCCTCTATATTCAGAATTACCTTTTCCAAAAGTATTTCCCCTCGTCACGTACTTGGAATTTACCTTTAAATTAATAGTTGCACTTCATGGCTAGGCAATAAAATTAAACCCCTCTGCCAACCTTCAAGGAAATTCAAAAATGTATTCTCTTTCTTCTTCAACACACCTTCTCACTTTAAGAAAATGTGCCGCTCAAAGAAGTACCCCTCGCGGGCCTGCCTAGGGAAGCCCCAGCCTGCCAGGAGGCATAGCCAGTCCTAAAACCGCCAGCCCTGTCAGCCCTCTCAAGGCCTTGTCCCTAATAGCCCCGTAAGGCTAGAATTTCACTATAGATGATGTTTCCAGCTCAAGGAAATAGGGAAGAGATCCGGCCTCAAACCTCCCTCAGGGAGAGTGAAGATGAAGCAGGAAAACTCCCCCACCCCCACTCCCACCCCAGGAGGCAGGCGAGGTTCCCATTCCTGCTCCCCAGGATCTTCCTACCGGCCGGCCGGAGGTGCTCGAGGCTGGCCCGGGAAGTGGCAATAGCCAGGCCAGCCAGGCCAGTAGCTCAGCCCCTGGGCAGGGGCCTCCCGGTGCAAAGGACTCACCTCTCAACCAGTGGATGGCACGCGGTGGGTGCAGCTTGCACAGGGGCCGAAGGAGCCCTGGTCGAGGGGGGATCCGCAGACTCTCGGGGCGCCTGGGATCCCACGGGGTCAGTGAGTTCATGGCCTACCCAGCGCCCCTTTCCCCTCAGTGGGGCCTGCACCGGCCTCAGACCTGAGTGAGGGGTACTTCCGGAAGGAGCTGAGGTTCTAGGCACTGTGATTATCTGGAGCGGTTTAGGACTTCGACTTCGTCTTTTAAAAAGCCGGCCCCAAAGAAACATTGCGCTTACCACAAGGTCAGGGGTTCCTGAACTACAGCTCTCAGAGGTTGTGGGGCCCCTGAGATGGTGCGTGGGATGCGGATGCGCTGCCTGGGAAGTCCGCCCCAGGAGAGGCGGGAGGAAGTGAGTTGCCTGGGGACTCAGGGGTTCCAGTGCTGTATCCACCTCCCTGTGTTTCCACCTGGGGTGTGCTGCTACCCCCTGTGAGGCCCAGCGTGGACGTGCTGCAGTACACCAGAAGGACCAGAACCCAGCTGCGGGAGCGACACAGAAGACGAGCCTGTTCCTGAAGAGCAAGGTGAGGCTCTGCGTAAAGTGTCTGCAGATGAGAAAGATCATGGACATGGACGGGTTTGAGGGGGTTGTGTACCAGGCGAAGAAGGAGACAGAAGGAACTTGCCAAAGCCGAGATCCAGACGGTCCTGAAGGAACTGAATAGTAGACCTGAACTCCATGCAAAAGTCTTTCTCCAACTTCTCAAATGTGGATGAGCGACTGAAGGAGTTGAGCAAATGCTGCTCGCTAATGAATGCTTCCTAACCAATGAAGGATTGCTGAAGAAGTACATTGATTACATTGTAAGAACTAAAAACGACAACCAGAGATAGGAAGCACTGAGGGCCCACACAGGAAAGAAAGGCAAGCTGATAAGTGAGAAGATTCCCCATGTTCAGAGCAAGGCCAGAGCAGAGGCCTTGGCTTTCCAAGAGAGTCTAAGGAAGGAGCAGGTGCACATTCACTTATTGGAGAAGGTCACTGAGCAGAAGAGTTTGTTTGTTTAAGATTTATTTGTTTGTTTTAGCGAGAGAGAGAGAGAGAGAGAGAGAGAGAGTCAGGGGAGGGGAGAGAGAATCCCAGACTTGCTGCTGAGCAGGCAGGGCTCTATGCCAGGACCCTGAGATCATGACTTGAGCCAAAACCAGTGTGGGAGGCTCAACCCTCTGGCCATCCAGGTGGCCCTGAGCAGAAAACTTAAGAAAACAATGAACTGACCAAAGTCAGTGATGACTTCACTTCTAAGATGGAGAAGATCTAACATAGAATTTCCTGACTAGTACCTATCCTCCCTCCTGTCTTTGTTTAATTCTGTTAGAAGTTTCCATGTTCTTCTTTCTTAACTTCATCTCATTTTTAAACTAGATTGCTTTAAAAAGAAAACTTAATAGTTTATCTTAAGTTATAAAAGAAAGGAAGAGTACCTGACAATTCCCTGTAATATTTCTCAATTTTTGACTGTTCCCTTCCCTATTCTTCCCTGCCTCTACCTGAAATAGAGTTTTTCCTTCACCTGAATATACATGCATTGCTTAGTTCTTTTTGACTACACGTTTGCTCTCTGTCTTCTTCTATGTACAAATTGTCTTCAAGCCCAGGATTGTACCCACCACATGGAAGCATCCCTAGGTCTTTTCTGTATGTGAGCACACTGTCTTCCACACAAGATTGTCTCTTTCCTAAGTACGGATTCTCTTATTTGTTTTCTAATATTCTCAAAACATAGGACTCAAACTACTGTATGCTCTCCTACAAATAATTAATTTTAATACTTAACATAACAATCATGGATCCCAGAAAGTTAATGAGCATACTTCAGAAAATCCATGGCCCCTCTTCCTGCTGCCAGATTATATTATACAACAAAAATGTTAAGAATCACTGATCTATCCTATCATGAATAACTTTACACATGAAGAAACTGAAATCCAAGTTCAGAAAACTAAATTACTTGAAGGGAACAGACTTTTTGAATCCTGTTCCTTTCAACTTCTGAACTCAATTTCACACACTCTTGGGAGTATAAAATTCCATGAAATGTCTTCAAAATCCATTACCCTGCCTGCAGGCAGAATTTGTCATAAAGATCCCAGCAGATGCAACCCATGATACTGTTAAAGATCTCCTGGGAAAGAAATTTCTAATTTCCTTCAGTTTAGTTTCACACAAATATAAACTCAGCCTCTTAGAGCAACCAACACATTATATTACTTTTCTTTCTTATGTCCTGAAAACACACACACACATACATACACACATACACCCTAAGGCCTTCATTTAGGAGAATATCAAGTAAAAGTTGAATTACCTTGCTTAAACTCTCTATCAAATAGTATTTCAACTTGAGGTTTATTTGAATATGAAAATTAAAGAAAATAATATTAAATTAGTTTTTATATTTTTGTTACATAAAAATTCAGGTTAGAAAACTCAAGTTAATCTACAAATCCATCAACCAAGAGAACAACTCCTTGTGCTTTTAACACATTTATTCTGTCTTTGTGAGGCTGAATTGAAAATGGAAGTCCCTACCTTGGCCTGTGCTCATCAGACAACAGTAGCAAAGTTTCTAGACAACCTCTCATATCCCTAAGCCATCTCCAGGCTAGAGAGGGCCTCTCACAGATTGGATGGGAAAGAACATGGTTTTTCTTCCTATTTTATTTTATTTTATTATTTTATTTTATTATTTTATTTTATTTTATTTTATTATTTTATTTTATTTGGAAGAGAAAGAGAGAACAGCAGAGAGGAAGAGGCAGAGGGAGAGGGAAAGCAGACTACCTGCTAAACAGGGAGCCCAGGACCCCCAGATCATGACCTGAGCCAAAGGCAGATGCTTAACAAACTGATCGACCCAGCCATCCTGATTTTTCTTCCTCTTAAGTTTAAATGCCTTCTGCAATGTCCAGGAATCCCTACCCTTCTCTCCTATTCCTTCAGACAGTTTGCTGTCACTCTGCAACAAAGAGTAGGATTTTGAGTGATTTGCCCTTCCTAAGTTCAAGTGAAACTATTTCAGATCGTTCCCATTTCCATCTCCAAATATCTGTGGCACAAGAAAATGATAGAAAAGATTAAAAATGATGAATTGCAATCAAACTAAATCTCTTGACAGCATGATCCCTCAAAATAATGTTATAGGTCAGTTTATGTACAGAATCAGAAGGGGCTGAGTCTAAAAGTGGCAATTTTTTTTTTTGCTTTTTTTCCAGCCTAAATCATTATTGATGTTATTCTCAGGGGGATGGGGGAGTCGGGGAAATAAACTGACCAAGCAAGTGTAATCCTCAACGCATAGGCTCATACCAAAAGAACACAAAATTAGCAGTTGGAGAGAGAAGAGCTGAGGAAGATGGATCAAACAAATCCTAGCTACTGCTAGGAAGCCATCCAGATGATTGTTTGGGAATTATAAAGTTCAAAAAGGGAACTGAAGCTTGACCTGTTACAACCTTGGGAAAGGATGTAGAGTAAGCTGACAGAATCTTTGAAAAAGAGGATTGCTTGATATCCCATATGGATATGGGAGTATGACATTGAATAAGATAGTTGGCATGGATAGATGTCTGAAAATAAAATTGTGGTCCCCTTCAGCACGTTTCACATACAAGGAAAAAGTTGTGTACGTAAATTATGTTGTTTCTTTCCAAAAAGAGATTCTTTTTTGAGATCTCTGACTGTCTGCCTTCCTAAGGTCCTGACATACCCAAAGAGATTGTTCAAGGAGGGCATTGTTGCATTTTAGAAGATAATCTAAACTCTAAAAACACCATGAGTAAGTACTGCCCAAGCACTGAAGAGGGGCTAATCAAATGCTGCTATTTTCCCAGGATGCTTTCTCTGTAGGGGGTACAAAAATGGCCATTTTCCTCTTACTCAGTGACACTATGGTAGAGTGAAGTGGTTGAGTGGATATTCATGACATAAGAACTATACTGCTTCTGGCCAACTGCTATTCTTATCATTCAAAGTGTCTTTGAATAAGGGTTGGTCTGAAAAAGGGAGATGGGGAAGTCTCATATAAAGAGGCAGTGTGTTTAGATTGCTCTTTCTACTTCTTGTTGCTCAGGAAGAGAGAAATGTCTTCCTGAAAGAAAGTCAAAAGGCATTATTGTTTCTTCCTCAAGCATCAGTTCCCTACTGAGCTGCATAGAAAATTGGCAGCAAAAGGGGGAGTGTTGGGGGCAGGAGGAAAAGAGGGAAAATATTTTCAGTGTATAAACAAAGACACATATGTACTCAAACAGGAAGGCAATGTTGTTTTTTAGCATGAACGATAAACGTAACTTTTTAATGTTAAAGTGTGACTTGTTGAAATTTCTCAGAATATTTTTGTAGTCTTTTTAATTGAGCTATAACTAACATACATTAAATTAGTTTAAGGTATACAATATAACGATTTGATATTTGCATATATTGCAAAATGATCAACATAATAGATCTAGTTAACATCCATTACTATACATAGTTACAGATTTTTTTCCTTGTGATGAGAACTTTTAAGATTTACTCTCTTAGCAGGTCTCAAATATGCAATGCAGTAGTTTTAACTATAGTTGCCATGCTGTATATTACATCTTTGTGACTTATTTTATAGGGATTTATACCTTTGATTCCCTTTACCCATTTTGCCTTACACACACACACACACACACACACACACACACACACTTCTACACCTATGGAGTTGGTTTTTCACTTGTTATTTTTTTGGATTCTCTATATACGTAAGATCATGTGGTATTTGTGTTTCTTGGACTTAGTTCACTTAGCATAATGACCTCAAGTTCCATCTATATTGTTGCAAGTGGCAAGATTTAATTCTTCTTTATGGAATAATATTCCATTATATGGAGATGATAGATAGATAGATAGATAGTCAGATAGATTGATAGATCATGTTCCTTTATTCATTCATGCATTGATGGACACTTGTTTCCATGTCTTAGCCATTGTAAATAATGCCGTAATGAACAGGAGTGTATATATATTAAGTTGGTGTCTTCATTTTCTTGATATAAATACCTGGAAGTGGAATTATTGGATTGTGTGATAGTTCTATTTTTAATTTCTTGAGGGACCTCCATACTATTTTTCATAGTGGCTATACCAATTTACATTCCCACTGGCAGTACACAGAGTTCCTTTTTTTCTATATACTCTCCAAACTTGTTATTTCTTTTTATTCTAGGCATTCTAACAGTTGTGAGGTGATATCTCATATTGGTTTTAATTTGCATTTCCTAATGATGAGTGATATTGAGCATCTTCTCATGTATCTGTTGGTCATCTGTATATCTTCTTTGCAAAAATGTTTATTCAGATCCTCTGGACATTTTTAAATTGTATTGTTTGGCCTTTGTTGCTATTGAGTTGTTTGAGTTCTTTAAATATTTTGGATATTAACATCTTATCAGATATATGTTTTGCAAATATTTTCCATTAGAAGGTTGCCATTTTATTTTGTTGATGGCTTCATTTCATACCCTTTATTGTTCCACATATATCATTTCTCGCACTGTTAAATCCCAAGATTTCTTCATTGATTTTAGTAGAACAGGTAGCATGCGGTGGGTCAATAAAACCTTAAAACTTATGACCACACTATTTAATAAAATTGACTTCTCTAGGACATTTATAAACTCAACAAAAAGAAAAGGATCTAATAAGTTTTCATACACAGATAATTTTTTATAGTTCACTAAATCTCAGATGCAATTTTACAAATAAACTAAAATATATTTCTATCTAATGTTTTACTTATCTTTTTATATATTAAAGGGGAATTTAATTATTGCTATATAGTAAAAGACATCGTCAAATAAAGCTTTACTTTTACACATTTAAATATGTTTTGGTTTCTTGCCTTTAAAAATAAATGGCTCTGACTTTCTCAAAAAGGATACAATTTATCATCTTTAAATTAATTAAAGAAAAACTTAAACCATTAATATAGAACAACAGTCCAAAAGTGAAAATGAGAAAAGCTGAGAAAAAGATGATTTAGGATTATTCTGAAAACACAAATCGTGGAGAAAAAAAAAAAGAAATGATGCTTTATTGCTTTCTAAACAAAATTCACAATCCTATAATTATAACTAGAGAAAGGACTTGTTATAAGAAAATAATTAACAGGATAGTTACAAAAGTATGAAGTTAATAAATTATTCAGAAGCATCTGAAGAGTAATAAGCCTCCATTTATATCTTGAAAGATACAAGAAAATGGTAAATACGAAAAATGCCTTTATCATATTGCTTTTTAAATGGTCTAGAGATGAGCAAACACAATTTTAAAAATCCTGAATGAAAAGTTGATAAACCCAAAAGTCACTTTTTTTTTCCTGCAGCTTTTTATTATTGAATCAGTGTGGCACTGAAAAATCTTATTTCAAGCTGCAAAGGGTATTTCTCATGTCACTGTCTTAAGTGAAGTACTTGAAAGAAAGAGACAAGTACTTCATTTTGTGGCAGATTAACATCCCTATGTAGGGAAG
The DNA here is from genome assembly GCA_004023965.1 of Spilogale gracilis. NCBI lineage: Eukaryota > Metazoa > Chordata > Mammalia > Carnivora > Mephitidae > Spilogale > Spilogale gracilis. The sequence continues at coordinate 82,487 of PITA01001815.1, forward strand.
CAATTATAAAGGATGTCAAAAAAGGATTACCACAGGTGGCTCCCATCACACATCTTAATTTAAATTAAAATTGATGTGCCACATGAAGTTTTAATTTAATCAGAGAGCTGTTACACTCTCAGAATCACTGATTAGAAAATGATATACTACCTAATTAACTCAAAAAGGTACAAGCCATAAATGTACAATTATTTCTTAATTAACACATTAGGTGCAATAGAAATCTCTGCGTATTTTATGTTAACATTTACTGAGATAACTCATAAGAAATTACTTTCATGAATATGAAATATAGCCTTTTCAACATGATCTTCAATGGAGCCATTCAAGCAAAAGCCAATAACTTAACCATATTCAACATTTTTAATTGCTTTTTTAAACTTAAAGAAAAAGAAAAAATTACAATATTCCTTTTATGAGTAAAGGTTGTTTCGTTGAGGTTTATGGCTTTTCCGTAAGTATACACTTTTACTTTATCTCTAAGAACTGTAAAATGTGAGAATCTCCATTCTAGAAAGGAATCAATAGTCATTTCTGGTCAAATAATCAATTTTAATGAATATCGTTTGAGTGATAACTGTGTCCAGAACCAGAATAGTGCTCAGTGAAATGAGAGGCAGCATGACACGTAGTCCCAACTAGAGGAGTTTAAAATTTATTTGAGAATGTAAGCCTACTTATATGAAAATGTTTTATGGTAAAAAGTAAAAATTTCATGAATGTTGGCAAAAATAGACTTCAAAATGTAAACAAAAACAAAAAGCAAAAAGAGGAGTAAATTTCCTGGCTTCCGATTAACAGTATTTCAAGAAAGCTGAAAGAAATAAAATTGATGTCCATAAGAAGAAAAGTGAATGACATTTAAAAACACGGAAAAGCATACAGTCATATCATCTCAAGGTTGCAAGGCTAAAAGATGAACAGTGTGTGTGTGTGTGTGAGAGAGAGGCACAGAGAGAGAGAGAGGGAGAAGTGCACACTAATGTTTAGTGAATGTTAATTTTATGTCAAGAACTCTTCCAAGCACTTTAAATTTGTTATTTCATTTAATCATTACACAACTCTATGGTATTTTTAGTATTATTTTATTCTAATTTTATGGGTTTTTTTTAAAAAAACGATTTTATGTTTGAGGAAACCAAGTTCAGAGGAGTTGAGTAGCTTGTCTAGGTTACATGGCAAACAACTTAGTTAACACTTGAACACCAGCAACTTAATTCCAGATCCTACTCTTTCAAATAGTATGATACTACAGGGCCTCCTTTTTTTTTTAAAAAGATTTTTTATTTATTTATTTTACAGAGAGAGAGAGATCACAAGTAGGCAGAGAGGCAGGCAGAGAGAGAGGAGGAAGCAGGCTCCCTGTCGAGCAGACAGCCTGATGCGGGCCTGGATCCCAGGCTGAGATCATGACCTGAGCCAAAGGCAGAGGCTTTAACCCACTGAGCCACCCAGGCGCCCATTACAGGGCCTCTTTTATGCCAGATCCTCTTTCAGAGTCTTCAGAAATCAGGCTTTCCTATTTATTCAGGATCAACTTTCACTTTCGTAGACACACATTGTTTGTTTGTTTGTTTTACTTGTTACCTCCTTATATTTTTCCCTACTCATGTCTCTTATATTTGTACATGTAAAGACTTTTTTTCCTTCATGGTTCCTATTAAATACATACACACAATGGCACATGGAAAATTTCTTATTCAGATCCGCTAATTTTCAAATGTTAATACTAAGTAAAAAGGTAATGAATATAAATGAGTAAACTGTCATATAGAAGTAGCTAATTCTGAGAACAACTGGGTGGCTCAGTTGATTAAGCATCTGCCTTCACCTCAGGTCATGATCTTGAGGTCCTGGGATCATGATCTCAAGGTCCTGGGATTGAGTCGTGCATTGGACTCTCTACTCAATAGGGAGTCTATTTCTCTCTCTTTGTCTGTGCTCTCTTGCACTCTCTCTCAAGTAAATAAATCAAATCTTTTTTTTAAGTAGCTAATTCTGAATAAATTATAGCAAAAAAATCAATAGGTTTTCTTTTTTTTTAAGATTTATTTATTTATTTGACAGAGAGAAACACAGCTAGAGAGGGAACACAAGCAGAGGAACTGAGAGAGGGAGAAGCAGGCTGAGCAGGAAGCCAGATGCAGACAGATCCCAGGTCTCCAGGATCATGACCTGAGCTGAAAGCAGTCACTTAACCAACTGAGCCACGCAGGCACCCCCCAAAAATCAATAGGTTTTTAAACATGATCCTAATTTTTAAATGAAAATTTAAAAGCCAAACATGAGTATAATATAAACATCTCCCTCTAATTGCTTATGTTCTGTCAGTATTTTTTTCAAAAGCAAATGCAACAAAAGTTGATAAAATTGTCATGCTTACAAAATATCTCCATTCAGGCACTTAAATATAAATGTCTTTTGAAAAACCTCATAGGTTGCACTGAGAATATTATTTTTATTTTTTCTAACTGTATTCACAAGAGAAAAAACGTTGAAAGCACAAAGGAAAAACAAAAAAATCAATTGCCTGGAATATGATCACTTAATATAATGAACACTTAAATGTTAATATAAATGATCCTAGTCCTTTATCTTTGGGTGTACAGAATCATATATGAGGAAATATAGTATATATTTCATTATCAAGATGTACCAAATGGTTGTTCTTGGTTCTCTCTTCATTATTTCTGTGTTACTACTTCCATTTTGTAAGATACATGCTACCAAGAGTCAGTTGATATTTGTTCCCCAAAATGTTAGTGGGAACTATAAAGAAAATTATTGACTAAGTAAGTACAACCAAGATAACTATAAAAAATTGAGGTGGGGTGATAAAAATCTGGAAACAATCTGCTTTCAAATTGGTTTTCTGTAACAATCTGCTATAATTTAAAAAAACTAACATTAATTTTTGATGATGGATTGGTTCATTCACAGTTTTGTTCATTCAACAAACATTTATGAGCATTTTGATTGTGTCAAGGAATAATTTCTGATAATCAGCAACAAGTAAAGCAGTACAAATTCTTGTCCTCGTAGAGCTTGAGTGGAGGGATGCTTGGGTGGCTCAGTTGGTTGTGTCTGCCTTCAGCTCAGGTCATGATGCCAGAGTCCTGGGATGAAGCATGGGGCTCCCTGCTCAGCGGGGAGCCTGCTTCTCCCTCTGCCTGCAGCTCCCCTTGCTTGTGCTCTCACTCTCTCTTGAGCTCTCTCTCTGGCAAATAAATAAATAAAATCTTAAAAAAAAAATGCTTGAGTGGAAAAGATAGGCAATGAATCTCTAAATATATATTTGTGGATGGCATATAAATCTGACTTCCTTTTAAAGAATCATATTGGCTGTTGGATAGAAAAGAACGGGCAAAGGTGAAAGCTAGAAAGCTAGTTAGGAGGTTCATGCTCTTTGGAATAAAATGATTAAAATGAAAGGCTGAATAGGGATTGAATTTTGAATATATTTTAGTTTTGTTAAGAGGCAAGATTTAACAATTACTTCCAAGTTTTGGGAACCTGCAAAAACTAGAATGTAGTTTGAAGGGTGATGATGATGATGGTGATGATTCAAAAATAATGACACAGACGAGGTCCTTGTTTAGGAAAAAGAAAACTCTCCTGCATCAAAAAATTGATAAATTATAATATATTTTATGCTTACAGTGACAATTTAAATTTTAAGACAAACATGTTCCTTTTTAGTGATGATTACTTGGCAAAAATTTTCCTACCAATTAACCAATTATGAACCTAATTTCATCAGATAAAGAGCTTTCTATGGTTTGTTACAGCTAATAATATAAACAATGCGAGGGGCCCATTGTTAGCGCTGTACTTTGTTAAGCAGATGGTATGTGACTTCAAAATGCAGTTTTTAAAGAAGGTGACTGCTTTTATACTTATTGTTTCTGTCATCTTTTTTCTTTTTTCCTTCATGCAAGAAAAATAATATCACAAATGAACACACGTTGCCCTCTGTTCCTGGACGCAGCCTCATCAGCTCCTGTTGAAAAGGTATAAGTTTGTTGTTATCATCACTCCTCAATCCCTTTGTATCCTGCTGGCACTCCAAACCACACTGCAATCGATACAGGTATGTGTTGTAAAATTACATTCCTATAATGGAGTCTGTTGAATTCCACCCAAGTAAAAAAAAAAAAAAAATCCAAGTTTTCTGAACCTTTTGTCTTGTACCTGGAAGAGGTTGTTGATGCCTCATAAGTACTGAGGAGTTTGCACATTGGAAACAAAGGTGAGGATTTAGTAGTTAACTGGGCAACTACTTGGCAGGGAGTAGAAAAGGTAGTTGTCTGCATGACACATCAATATTTTCAATAGTTCTTTGTGGATTCCTGAAGCCTTTGAGCACACCAGACAGGATGTGAGAGCTGTGCAAAATCATCTGGAGAACAGAACAGCATGGCTGCATCAGTTATTATAGAATTGAACTTTATATTTCACATTAAAACTTGTAATCCAGAATGACAGGAGGTTCCTCAAGGATAGAAATCAGCAGAAGAAAAGAGCAAGAAATGAGAATGACCTTCTGAGAGATAATGGTACATAGCATTAACCTTCGAACTTCTCTTACAGCATTATTTATTGTCAAGTAAGTTTCAGATACATACTTATATCAAATCTAAGACTGAAGGAAATAAAATTTCTGTCATCATGGTGTTATTTATGTCCGTGTGAACTATGACTGCAACATTGCCCTTTAGGATAAACTTGCTTCAACCACAGGGAGAAATACTGAAACTGATCCACTGAGAAACATATTGCTATATAAATTGTTTTTGTTGTATTCATTTCCACTCTAACTGCCATGGCTTAGTAGCTGTAACAGACTCATGATATCATGTTGTTTCCAAGAATTGCTTCACTGTAGCATACAACTAAAACATTGAGTGTGTGAGAGTCATGAATGAGCTATAAAAAGCAGAAGGGAATTAGCATCAACACCAATATCTTGGCTGAGGGTCTAAATGTTATCCTTTGACAGTGGCAGACTATTAAACAATTTTTAAATAAAACATTTTTTTCCCACCACAAGGAAAACATTCATTTATACTTTACAACCCAGGATTTAAAGCTTTAAAAGAAAATACACTGTCTGTACCATGGATTATCCAAAGGCATTGGAAGGACCTGCCAATACAATGGGCTTGAGGGTGGAAGGTTTGAAACTGCTTTTAAATAAAAAATGGTGTCTAAGAGTAAATGAGTCCTAGACAAAAGACCAAACGATCTCATTCTGAAGAAAGTAGGAAATATTAAAAAAAAAAAAACCCACAAAGATTGCATAAGAAAATATGAACAAAGAGTAAAAGAAAAATTGCTTTATTATTATCAAACTTTGTTATTCTCTACAATGATCTTAGACATTTCAGTTATATCTTATTTGATAGTAAGCTTCACGTGTTTTGTAAGCCGAGCTCATCTCCCATGGCTTTTATTCATCTGTGGAATATATTTTACAAAGGTAATATAAGCAGTGTTCCTGATAGCTAAAGAACTCACAGTGACTTCATTACCTAACTCAGAGTTTCTCAGCAGAGGCACTGTTGACATTTGGGGATGGATAATTCCTTGTTGCGGGCCCTGTTCCTGTTCACTGCAGGATATTTAGCAACATCCTGGCTACTGGGTACTAGGGATCAGTAGCATCTCTCCAGCTGGACAAGCCAAAGTGTCTCTAAAAATCGTTAAATATCCTTTTGGGGCAAATTCACCCTCAGTTGGGAACCACTGATCTAAATCAAAAAGCTATGCAATTAAGAAAAATATACAATAAAAATTTTGCCATGTATCTATATACAACATGTATCCTTGTCCAATTTTACCTCTTCTATGAATGCTTTAAGACTTTATATAATGCAAATAACTTATATTGCATTAAGAACAAGTTAGTATCAAGTAAAATCTCTTATGTGGATCGTGTACTTAAATACTGGAGCTTGTGTGGTCTGAACAAACAGAGCTGTGTATGCAGTCTCTAGTCCTTAAATTCAGAATGTGTGGGCTCATGAAGCCTCTACATGGCTGTCAAGATGATGCAAAAGGAAGAGGAAGTGAAGACAGAAATTAAAAATAAAATGGAATGAAAATCTGAGTAAGGAAAGAACGGTAGAACTATGAAATCAATGGTAGTCATGATGGTAGCCATGATGGTAGTCAGAATGCACTGTGGAAAGAGTTTTCTTGGAGACATAAAGCTGAAATACCACATTTAACACAATTTAGAAATAGTGTCCAAGTCACAGATCACATGTTTCTCTCAATATATTGTCATGCATAAAATAATACAAGAAAAAGTCACCAGAAAGAGTTTCTGAAAGAGAACATGGTGCTTATAAAAGTGGCTTATGGAGCAAGCTTCCAGGAAGTCTCTAGAGTTCAAGGATCTTTGTCCTTTCAAGAGAATGCTCCATAGACAAAGAATCCTTGCTATCATTTCAGTATCAGGATAAGTTGGTCTAATATTTTTAAGAAGAGCATTAGGGAATCAATAAATTATATATACAAGTTTTTAGACTTCTCTCAAAGTTGAGAATATGAGAAACACACAGAAAAGGAGACAGAGCCCAAGAGGAGCTATGCTCAGAGAAAGAAGCAAACTGGGCTATCAGACTTCAAAAGTGATGGAGCAAGCTGTTTGTAACAGACACTGATAATTCAGACCAAATACCCCCTTTAAACAGAACTGCCCCTCCCCCCGGTTGAGATCTAATTATTAGAAATGCTCTACCCCACCTCCCATCCCCAAACATTAATCTTTGATTTGGCTAAACTAAACCAAATGACATTCAAAAGGATTCTATTTCTAAGATTCATAGAGGGCTTTTACAAATGAATTTTGTGGTTGGATGCCAGATGGATGAATTTAGGAATAGAAGGCTTCTATCTGTGGAGTAGATAACATCTATATTAAGTTTAGAAGTAAAACATCAGACAAAAACATTGAAATGTGATTTTCTCACCACAGTGAAAAAAATAAAGAAAAACTGAGGGCATGAGAGATGGTAGCTTACTCTAAGAGGACAGCCCGTGAACCGGCCCACCTACTCAATTTAGAGCTGCCACTTATGTTTCAAACAGGACACTTCGAGGTTTGCTTTGATGTGGGGAGTGGAAGGGAACAATTTCCCCGTGGACTCAAATAAGGACTACAGTTACTTTCAGGGTTATCTGTTCAGGCCTCAGTTTTCTCATCTGGAAAATGAGGACAGTAGCCTTAGATAATTATTTCCCAAAGTATGTTCCATGGAATATTATTCTGAAGAGAATTATGAAAAGCAATTCTTCAGCAAATTGGCACACATCACATTCTATATAATATGGGTATATACGGTGGATAATATTGTGTACCAACATATTACAAGTGTTTTCATTCACCTGTTGTACCAATATCATTAGGCTAATTTACCTGTAAGAAACTTGACCAAGACCATGCTACATGAAATGAGAAGGAAACCCAGTACTGTTCCCCTTTTGCAGATTTAGAAAACACATTAAAGTAGCACAGATTTTAAAAACCTTTCAATAAAGACACATGTTTAATTTATGTGTACCAATATTTTTCAAATAATTTTGACCACAGAACCTTTTTTTCTCATAACATGTATTTAGGTTCTGCAGAACGCTCCAGAAAACACAAGTTTTGGTTATGTCTAATATTTTTCAGGGTCTAGCATATTATAAATATAAGGTTAAAAAGAAGTTTATCAAGAGATATGCTTATATAATCTATTCAGAAACCACAAGTATATCTTCCATTCTGTCCATGAGATCGTGGTTCTTCAATTTTGAAACTAGATCCTTCTGAGAAGGAAATGAGCACACTTCATGTCCAGCAGAGTAATATTGAAAAGGGATCAGTTAAATAGTAATGCAGCATATGTCCAAGGAACTGACACAAAAGAACTATGCCTGCCAATCAGGAAAACCCTGATTCTGTGGTCTACAGCCCTTCCAGCTCTCTACAGCTCTCTCCTTACTGCTCCAGCGTTGCCAGGCTTTTCAACTCCATGGTTGGAAGTGCAGACGTTTTCTGAAGAGCTAAATAAATTTTGCTTTTGTTAGCCTTTCTTGCACCTAACAACTATATAACTAATATAGTATATGTAAGCATGCAATTCATGTTACATGAGTAAAGCACTTGCAATTATACAAATGGTGTTATGCATGTAAGGCACTTCAAGGAATGCTAACCCATGGCAAGAGCTAACAATGTGTAGTAGTGTGGACAATATTGAGTGCCAACATACTGCAAGTGTTGTCATCTACTCAGTGTAGTATTATCATTATTCTCACTTACATGTAAGCAAATTGGACAAGATCACTCTACACGTGAATGAGAAGGCAACGGAGTATGGTCCAAAAATGACTTTCTTGTCCTGTTCCTGAAGGAAATCTACCTGGTCAAATCTCAGTTCCAGCTCAGAAGCTAGGAGCCGCTCCTCCCACTTGTAGCAGGTGGCTTGAGGGCAAACAGAGGGGTCTGCTCCCCTTATATTTAGGGTTTAAGTGATTCGGTCATTTGTTGTTTCAGTTAACAAGTCCAAAAGGGAAAAGACTGGAATTGGGTGACTTTTTTATTGCTCCCAAAGTCTATTTTCTTTTTTTTTTTGCAGAGTCAGTTTTAGGCACAAATGAGTTTTGGGCCAAAAGCTGAGCCAAAAAAAAAAAAAAATTACTACTTTATAATTTTTAGCATTTTTCAGTTTATAAAACAATTATATACCCATTTTGTCCTTTTCAACTCTAACAATACTATGATATAAATAGGAAAGAATTATATTTTTATAATTTTACATTTTATAATTTTATATTTTATAATTATTATACAAATTATGTTCAAGAACATGGATATAAACCTTTAGTACTATGTGTCATAAAAATCTATGTAGATCTACCATACAAGTAAGTTTATATTTAGAACTTCTAAGAATTGAGAATTCAAGAATTGAGAAAATACCAATATTTGAATGATCACTCTTCAATTGTTCTTCCCATTGTTTAAAAAATTATATTTCCAAGGAAATACCAAGGCAGCTGATCAGAATTCAGTGTCCTACAGGTTGACCACTTTCACTATAGTTTTCTTTCATGGTGAATAAATATTTTACTAAGAAAATAGGGTGCCCTGAGTTAGAAAGTACAGTCATGAACTGGAGACAAAATTTTGTATGTATTCCACAATCTAAAGAAAGGCACAAAGAACTTCCCTTTTCCAGGGTCACCAGTCAGCCTATCAAACTCCACTACCTCTTTCTTCATTTATATGACCATCACCTTTAAGAAGCCTTGGAAAAATGACTCAACCTGTGGGGGATATCACTAAACCAAACTGAAGGTTTGGTCCAAAATATTCTTAAAATCTTATAGTCTTCGGGCACCTGGGTGGCTCAGTGGATTAAAGCCTTTGCCTTCTGCTCAGGTCATGATCTCAGGGCCCTGGGATCAAGGCCCGTGTTGGGCTCTCTGCTCAGCGGAGAGCCCGTTTCCTCTGCTCTCTCTGCTTGCCTCTCTGCCTATCTGTGATCTCTCTTTCTGTCAAATAAATAAATAAAATCTTTTTAAAAAATCCTATAGTCTTCCTTACACTTCTCTAAGAAAAGAAATACTAAAAAAAATTATACTGATATCAAGGTGGAGAAAGGAGGCAGAAGCAGAATACTATGCATGCCCACCGTTTGTTATGGCAAAAATGCATGAATTTTCTGTGGATTAAGTGAATACTACAGAAGGTAGATGGATTTTAGCCATCTTACCTGAACCGTTCCTAAGACGGATGCTACGATATCCTTTGCTAGGGCAAAAGAAATTAAGAAGAAAGAAAAGATGAATCTACCAGCAGGGGCAAGTGCTTGGGATCTAGCTGAAGGCTGATTGATTTCCCTGGTTTGGGAACTGTGCTTGGTCTATCTGTGCTGTGTGTGTGTGTGTGTGTGTGTGTGTGTGTGTGTGTGTGTGTAAGAGAGAGAGAAAAAAAAAAAGGAAGAGAAGAAAATTCCTTATTGGGTTCTCTGAACTCACACATCCTTCCCAGGAGAAATCCGGAATTTCAGCACAGCCACAGAATAGACATGAATCACATGCCCTTTTCTTGAACTCTTTCTCTCTACCCTTAGACAAGAGGAAACAAACAGTACAGGTAAAGGGAGCCAAGTACCACATAACTAAGATGTGTACTGTGCACATACACCCAGGCTCTAAGGTGAGGGGCAGGAATGGGAAGTAAAATAACCTGCTAGGGTTATTTCCCACATTATAACTGGCTAGGGACATGTTGGTGGCTCAGTTGGTTAAGTGTCTTCCTTCATCTCAGGTCATCATCCCAGGGTCCTGGGTTGGAGTCCTTCCTGGGCTCTTTGATCAGTGGGGAGACTGCCTCTCCCTCTGTATGCTCCTCCCCCTGCTTGTGCTCTCTCTAACTATGGCTTGGTCTTCTGGGGACCAGCCCTCATCTAGGAGCCATCCAGAAACTCACCCAGAATCACTGCATTAGAACAAAAGATATTCCTATTACTCAGAAAATTATAAGGGTTTCAGGAGCCACGTGTCAGGAACTGGAGGGGAAGAGACCAAGACATATATTTCCTATTAGATCACACACCTTTAAAAAGGCAACTAAGTTATAATGAGTTCATTATATTATATTCAGGGTGAGTCTTAATTTGATGATTGGTATCCTTATGGGAAAAGGAAATTAGGACATGTACAGAAAGAAGACCATATGAAGACGCAGGGAAAAGAAGACCATCTGCAAGCCAAAGAGAGAGGCCTCAGAAGAAGCTAACCTTGGGGGCATCTTGATCTCAGACTCCAAGCTCCCAGAATTGTGAGAAAAATAAATAACTATTGCTTAAGTCACCCAGTCAGTGGTATTTTGTTATGATAACACTAGATAACTAATACAAGATATGTATCACAAGATTCTGAAGACATAGTGGATTTGTAATTTTGATAAGACCATATTATCTAAAAAAATGTGAACATATTAATTTGGGGATTAAACATATATTACACTGAGTATTAATAAAAGTGTGTTTTCTAGCACTTCTCCTGTTTAAAATACATTTCAAAATTTAGAATTAAATTTTCTTCGTGTTTTAGTGTTATACTTTTTTCAATCAATTTGAGATTTTATTGGTTTATTTTCCTAAGGCTATAACTCTTGTGACATAACGGATTTTCAAAAGCATTATTAATAATAGCCAACTCAAGCAATTGTGAAATCATCAAGGCATATGCAATCTGTGGGAAAATGAATCCAATTTTTTTATAAAAAAACTTTTTTCTTAAGAAAAATCAAATAGCTGCATATGACAGGTTTATGAATCTAGGCTGAGATACAGAAAAATAATTACAAGGAATGAATGGATAGAACTCCTCACATATCCCAGATGCTTATTATTATTTGTATTTAATAATGAAGCTACTATGAAATTGATTAATAAAACTTATTCTAGTCCAAGATACAGCAAAGAATTACTCCCACATATTCAAGGAAATGCTGAGCTTGTTCTAGTTGTTTGGTTTTTGGTCACCAGAATTCCTTCTCTAGTGTTATGTAAAATGCCCTTTTAGGTAGATTTGGAAGACCTAGATTCATATTTTGAACCATAAATTAACATTAGCTGATAATCTTTATACTTTGCTTTCTTTATCCTTAGACTTTCTCCTGATTCTAGCTCCACCTTTGTAAGAGACTTGGAATTAAAGAATATTTCCTATTTCCAAGTATGGTACAGACTATCCATTTTATTGCTCTCTAATGTCAAGAAAAGGCATTAAATATATACATACATAGCACCTTTTACAAAGAAAGGGAACTTTACTCTCTTAGCTGTCTATAACGAAGTTCCATTCCAACATGGTGGCTCTTCTTGTCCTTGATCTGTATCATAGCTTTTTCTAAGACTGTACATGGGACAGATAACTTTCTACTCTTCCATATTGATTTTAATTATATCTAATATGCAATTATAACTCCATTGGTAATGGGAAAAAGTATATGTCCATGTTTCCAATTGTGTTTGCCCATGGATCCCACATGTCTCATAGAATGTGCTTTAGGAATATAATGTTGGAGACACTGTGAAAGAAGTATCAACAGGATTCAATAAACAACCTGAGTCAGAGTAGAGAAGTACAATATTCTTAGTCATGGAAAAATTGTGGTTTTATTTTGTTAAGAAACATTACCTAAAAGTTGTAAAGTATCTAAAAGGTTAAAGAAGAAAAAGGAAGTCGTGCGTCTTTTCAATGATAGATGAGGGTAGCACAGTCCCAGCCAAAAATTACTTAAGTACTTTTGAGAATATGCTTTTTTTTCCAACTCCCTATTTATAACTATTAAAGTCTCAGACTTACTGAAGTTACATGTTCACTTGCAGATTTTGTCTGGTAGATATGCAAATAATTTCTGTCAAAAATAAGAGATAACCCCCCCCTTTTTTTTTTGCCTTTTAGGAGATTCACTAGTGTTGTGTCTGACGTACAATATTATTCAAAGTGTCCTTTATTAATTTTTTTAGATACTCAGCTTCTAAAATGCTTTTTGAACTAGTCTCAGCATCTAACTGGTTCCATTATTAATTAATGTATTGAATACAATTGTTGGTATGTGCTCATTTTATGTTTGTATAAAAGCCTTATTTTACATTTTGGAAATTATACTTTAACAACTTATAAAAATGGTGTAGTTACAAAGAGGAATTATTTCATAGAGTAAAATTTCACCTTTAAATATTTTGCCTTTGAGATATTATAAATATTTTTCTTTTGGACCGAAAGCCTTCATCATGACAGTTCTTTTTTGCTTGAAGCATGCTTGCCCACAGAATAGTAGACTTTAAAATTAGAGCTAAATTTATTAGAGAAATTCAGTGATTCACAGAGAATTATTAGGACATATTTATAGCTCTGCCCTTCCAATATCTTCAGCATATGTTGAAATTTGTAATTCTATACTAGTCCAGAAACTTAAGTACTTACATTCAAGAAGCCCCATAAACCTCTAGATAAAGATTTCTTGGTTTTGCCTGCTATCTAAAAATGTATTCCAAAGCTCATTATCCAGCACACTTCTCACTCTAAGGTCTGGTTGGAAACAGAATATGTCTCTCATCTTCTTACACTGAAATAAATAAAATATGAAGATAATAATGACCAGAAGTTACTTCATGTTATTCTGCAAATTAATTTTAGTGGCAGGCACTAGTCCTGAGATTAGATATTTAAAAATCTGGAAAAAAAAAAAAGCTTGCACAGGGAAAAAGCAACAAGATGGTTTTCTAAAAGCAAGCCCTTGTTTTAAGAAATTGTTGGCTTAATAAATGAAACAACCTAAGGCTGAACACATGCCATAATGATTACATTTTGCCGGAAAAGTCAGTGCCTCTGGCTTTTTTGCTTTAGAGCCAAAAGTAATCCTCTTTCTGGTCTGTAGTTGCTACTCTGAGTCATTCCTTCTACCAGAGATAAGGAGTAGAGATCAGAAAATAACAGGCATATAAATACAACTAACTGAAACAACATGAAACTGACCCAGTCGAGTTAGAGAAACAGTCTGTGATTGACAAAACAGCTATTTTCTATAATATAGTGAAGATTGATAAAGAGTTTCTTATGCCTAAAGCTGTTGTTTAATTTAATAAAGGCAGTCATATTAATTTGGCCATCCTCCTGGGCTGGATTGAGGCTCAGTTATGAAAGCAGCTACGGATCCTTTCCAGATGCCTGTGGTAATGGTAGGGATGTCCTCAAAGGTTGAATACATACATATACATATACATGCATGCTAAGTGATTAAACAAAACATTTATTTTAGGTGTTAAAATGTAACTGCATAAATCAACAAATAAGCAAAGCACATGCTTTCCATTTTATTCTAGGTTTATTTCTACCTCCCCTTCATTTTAGTTAAAAAGTTTTAAGTATAACCAAAATTAGGGACCTAAATTAAAATTCGGATTCTATTTTAAAGCGCTAAGAACAAATTCGAACAATGACATCCATATCTAGTCTGCAAATCATTTAACTTTCATGGCCAAGGATGACAAAGTCCTACTTCATAACTATAGTGCTTGAATGTATATATATAGCATTTATGGTGGTGTACCTGGAAACTATCAAATTAAATATATATCTTAAATTATGGCAATAATTAGCATTAACATTTTGAATGCTTATAATGTGGTTATAATGGAACTTGATTAAACACTTTATATAAATCTCATTTTTCACACTATAAAGAAGATATTATTATTTTATTCCAGTTTACAAATAAAGATACTGAAGCTTAGAGAGATTAAGTAACTTGCCTAAAGTCACACATCTACATCAAAAGTGGTAGGAACTCAGGGAATCAAAATTCAAAAGTAGATTTCTAAACATTAGTCTACATGCACTCCTTTGGCTTCACATATTATTTTTGTAAATTAATCTTGGCTAAGAAATGCAATTAACATTTAGTTACTTTATTCCTGCAAGGTCTCTCACTGAAGGATTAGTACAATTATAATTAACCAAGACAACAGAGAATTACAGTTAAAGAAATGTAAACTTTACCATAATTAATTAGTTTACAACTAGTCGTTTCTTGTGGCCATCCTATAATTTAGTGTTTTTGTTTCCACAAGTAAATAACATAAAGAAGCTCAAGAATCATAATTCATGATTTTATCCCCACCCTACTCATAACTCATCCTCATAGGAAACCAGTACTTTTTTTAAAAAGAAAATTTGTTTTAATTTCCAAGAATTCTGCTATGTTCCCAAAGTCTCAGTTGTGTTTGCATTCACCCATTATGAGTTCCATCATTCTATATTTTTAATGGAAGGCAGTTAAATTCCCAATTTTATTTTTTTAACTATGTATGTCCTCTTAAAAATGCATGTTTTGCTTTAGATATCTAGAAAGCATATTAAATATATTCAACATTTTGATACGTTTCTACCCTAAGTGGCATGGAAACACCCCATGATCTGAACCCTCTGAAAGCTTTTGTTGCAGCTTCTTTTTGAAGTTTTAAGAACTTGTGACTTCCTCCACACCGGTGCATTGGCATAATACCCCCATGCCTGCAGGTCCCAGCGCCATTGTTGCCAGTGTTTTGATGGGCTCCACATTCGTAGCTCTCCAAGGATCCGTGACTGAGTTGAATGAAACCTTTGCTACTTGGCAGGAGTAACAAGAACACATAAAACCTGCCAGCTGTCAAGGATGTAAATGGTGATTTTGTTTCACTTTTTAATGAATTAAAGCAGAATTGAAATCTATCCAAAGACAGCATGTTTGGCCTTTTAAAGGAAAAAAAAAATGAAAGAGTGGGATGTTTTCTTCTCTTTAGGCAATGGTGTGCAGTGAGGTGTTGATGATTAGTATGGGTAGTCAACACTCCAGGAAAGCTATCTAAAGGCTGTTTTTGTTGTTGGTTTCTTTTACCTCTAATCAAATGCACTCTATTGGCCCGAGGCAAATAGAACCTCCCCATTCTTTTTAGAAAAATTTCTATACCTCTGACCTTTCCCAAAGGCAAAAAAAGACAAATTTCCTTAAATGTTATTATCTCTCAAATCATTCAACAGGGTGTGTGTGTTTGGGGTAGAATACCCTAAAAAACATATTTTTTATTTACCTCATTTTATTTTTTGGCATTCTTTTTCCACAGCCAGCAATGAGTGAAATTTATTTATACAACTTTGATTCACTGAATCACAGCAAGTACTCAAAGGGACTGACAAAACACAATGGCATATCTCTCAAATGCACTCAGAATTACATTATTTTGTTAATAGTTACAAGGTATTTTGCATAAGCATTTTTACCCAATTATGTATTTACCTGTATAAGAAAATGTGCAAGAAAATGTACAAGTTTGCTCTTGTTGTTTGTACCAAAGTAGTAAGATCTTTATCTCTCCATACTTTAGTTTTTGCTTTTTAATATGAAAAAAAAGTCTTCTGGTGGCAATTTGGCAAAAAGCATGAGAAAAGAGATGATTTTACTGTCATTTGACCTTTATTTGCATTTTTTTCTCAATTATGTAATAATACAGATTTGGCATTCTCCCATCTTCTTCCCTGAAATAAATATACTTTTTTAAGTTCTGCCTCATTTCTCTCTGGAATTATCAACTGTCACTGGATTAAAGATGACAATGTCCCTTTGTCTCTACATTTGTGATTCACTTTATGAATTATTAAGGACAACCCAACTCTTATCATGAATAGGACATCATCTTATCACATGCTTTATTTGACAGAGAATGGATAAAATAGAATTAGGGAATTTTACTCTCTTTGATAAAGAACACTTCCACTTAGACTTGAGTCAATTTATTTAAACTTAAAATGGCCTTTAGTCTCCCGGGTATAAATCAACTAGTCAGAGCCTTCTAAGAAGGAACCAGTGCTACTGCTTCCCAGAAAACTGATCAAAATCAGAAAGAAAAAAAAATCTTCTTGGCAAAACTGAGATTGTATCCACTCAATGCACCAGTGTACTCAAGGCTCAGTAATGTGTCAAACCAAACTCTTTTGTATCCAGCTACTTCTGAACTGAAGCCAGGACTTGCTTAAACAGTTTTGTTACTTTTGCTTGCTTGTGAAACCTGGTAGCATTCCCCTCACTATTGCCCTGGTTCAAGAGGTTGTTTTCAAAAGTCAATATCCCCTTCTTCCCTTTACAACACAACAAAGTTTGCCATAAGTAACTATGAGTACTTGAGAAAATGGAGTAAGTTCATAGTCATCATCTCTTCAAGTACCCACCAGATATTTGTAATTGCTATATACTGTAGTGTATAAAAATTCTGTTTATTCAGGAGCTATAACCAAAAAAAGGAATGTTTAAGTTGATTTAAAAGAATGATTTACAATTTCCCAATTTCAAAACATAGAACTTTTCTCAATATTCAGAGAAGTAGGGGTGCCTGGGTGGCTCAGTCCTTTGGCGTCTGCCTTCAGCTCAGGTCATGATCCCAGAGTCCTGGGATCGAGCCCCACATCCCCACATCAGGCTCCCTGTTCGGTGGGAGGTCTGCTTCTCCTTCTCTCACTCCTCCTGCTTGTGTTCTCTTTCTAGCTGTGTTTCTCTCTGTCAAAAAAATAAATAAAATCTTAAAAAAAAAAAAAATTAGAAGAGTGAAGTCGAAAGACCCAAGACTTAAAGTCAGAAATTGTATGTTGAGCTGTTTAATCTTAAGCTCATATCTCTCATCTGTCATGTGCCAATGAAAATAATAGCAAAACAGGGTTGTTCTCCATCAGAAGAAATAATATGTGTAAAAACATGTTTTAAACAGTCAAGTTTGCTATTATATATACTATGTGAGCAAAGAGGCTTTTTTTAAAAACATAATTTTTGCCCAAAGACATTATAAAATATCCTTAACTATGAATATTGAGTTAAAATTTTCTCGATTTTTGGTCAGTTGATTATACAGATAGGTACTTCAGTTATAGCAAAGCATACACAAAATTTTCCTTAATTTGTTTATCAGAATTTAATTATTTTTTATTCAGTTTTTCATTTAAGAATATAGCTAATTTTGTCATTGGATATAAAGTTTTAAAAATTTGCTACTAGGACGCCTGAGGGCTGAGAGGGTTAAGCCTCTGCTTTTAGCTCAGGTCATGATCTCAGGGTCCTGGGATCGACTCCCACATCTCACTCTCTGCTTAGCGGGGAGCCTGCTTCCCCCTCTTTCTCTGCCTGCCTCTCTGCCTATTTGTGATCTCTCTCTGTCAAATAAATAAACAAAATCTTTAAAAAAAATTGCTACTAATCATTACTTTGTTAAGGACAAATCATACTTTAATGGTATGTTCTTTAACCACAGGCAATCTCAAAACTCATAGCTGAAAATCTTTTTTATGTTTTCTGAAGCTAAACATAATTAGTTTCCATTTACAACTTTAACACACTATAAGGAAACATTTTTTAAAGAAATAATTAAATTTCACTCTATTTTATTCATACATATATCTTCCAAATCTCAAGTTAAAGATAAAAACTGATATAGGAATGTAGTTGAGAAAAGATTTAATAGGTAACATTTCAAAACTAGATTAAGTACATAATTTATTTAAGGTTGAATGACCATTGTTTTAAAAAGCACAGCATATATATTTCACTTGGAGTCATAAGAAGAAAGAAGGAAAGGGAAAAAATAAATGCCTAAATACTATATAGCTGGAAGGTATTTGCATTAGGTAAGAACATAGAAAATCTACCCACGTGGTTTCTACATCTATTTAAAAAACTAATCATGTGAGCTTAAATGAGTCCCAAATACACATAAATCCTAATACATTGAAGTAGAGTTTAGCTTTCTGACCTTTAAACATACCTGAGTACATGTGACTACATTATCATTTTGTTTGTACAATAAAATATTAAAGAGGGGGTAAATGTAATTAAAACAACACATAATCATTAAATAATACCTAGGCATAATGATATCTAAATAATTACTGTGTCAACATTTCTAAGTATTTTACATCTACTAATACAGTTAATTCTCCCAAGAATTGCAGGAGAAAAAGACTATTATTATTATCATTTACAGATGACAGAGCTAAGACCAGCAGAGATAAAGTACTTTGCCATTGATCACACAGCTAGTAAATGGCCATCTACTTTTAAGAGTCAGCTGTTTTTGTAACCTCTTTAATATTGATTTATAACTGGACCTTAAAACACAAATCTGCTTATTGACTTTACTGAATCACAATTTAGTGAAAATTAACACACATAGACACATGCACACACGCTTATTTGTTTATATATAGTCAGCTGTAGGGAAGAGCAAGATAGTAAGATATAGTCATGGAAGTGTTTCCTAATCCTTGATAAAATAGCAATGATATAAGGCAATAATATCTCATATGCATTGAGCACTTACTACATGTCAGTCACTGTACTAAGTCACTGTACTAAGCACTTTGGAATAACTAATCTATTTGTTCTAAAAAAAAAAATCTTACAAGGTAGTTTCCATTACCTCCAATCTGTAGGAAAATGAAACGAAGACAGCATTTATGTTTCCCAAAGTCAAACAGCATTAGCTATGGTAGAACCAGAGTTTTGAAACCAGGAAATCTTATTTTAAAACTTATATTTCTTATGACATTTAAGAAAGAAAACAGATGAACATATGGGAAGGGGAGGAAAAGGAGAAAGGGAAACAAACCATAAAAGACTCTTAAGGCTAGGGAACAAACTGGGGGTTGCTGGAAGGGTGGTGTGTAGGAGAATAGCCTAGATGGGAGAAGGGCACTTGTGATGAGCTCCGGGTGTAGTTTGTAAGTGATGAATCACTGAATTCTACTCCTGAAACCCATATTACACAATATGTTAACTAACTAAAAATTAAATTTAAAAAAGGCTTATATTAAGGACGATACTATTTTACTTTCCTATAACTTCTTTACTGGTTTTCATTTCCTAAATTATTTTATAAAGATTTGCAACTTACCTTTGACTATACAATGTCCCTTGACTAAAGTAGGCCACATTTGTTTATTCCTCTCATCTCAAATATTGGTTTTACATTATTTTTAATTAGACAAATCCCAAGTAAACCTTGTCAAGCTCTTAACTTCAAAGAGGAAGTAAATCATAGATTTGAAAATTTACTTACTCCCAATCTCTGAAAATATTATTTTGAAAGAAACATGTTAGTTTTTTGAATTTTTTTGTTATTGTGACTCTTCTTAAAATTGTTTCATTCTCCTCTCAACTACCAAACTTAAATATCAACAATCTTTAGATTCTTTAGATCTCTGTATCATTACTTTCCTAAATAATTCTCCAATACTGATATAATGTACAGTTCTGAAATTATTCTCTATTACTGAGATTATGGTCAGGAATTTGTCCAGATGTCTATCCTAATTAAATTATCTTCTGAGGTTTGAATTTAGTCTATTTTCAGACTTAGCATATGTTAGAAAAAATGATCCAGAAATTTTATTTATGCTATTAAAAGGAATAAATTGATACATCAAAAACATTATTCAATGTCTTTTAAAAGCCAATTTTATTATATATTCGGACAGAATTATAGGCCAGTCTCAGAATTCTCCCTATCCTATGTTGTATGTTTTTTCTGATCAAAGATTGGTAATACTCAAATTAGGAAAACAAAACTTTAAATATATTTAAACTAGGAGTTTTAATATTTGACTCCTTTGTGATAAATAATCTAGAATAAAAAATGTTACATTAATCAAAATACAGAACTGCAATTGTAAAAGACATAGCTCACAGATAATAAAGCATGTCAAATATTGAAATTTATTAAAATGTTTAAAGGAAAATGTAATTCCTATGAATTATTTTTGAGGTATAATTGACATACAACATTATGTTAATTTCACTTGTACAACATAATGATTCAGCCTTTGTATATCTGGGAAATGATCACCACAATAAGTCTAGTCAACATCCATTACCATACAGAGTTACAGAATTTTTTCTTGTGATGAGAACTTTTTAAGATCTATTCTCTTAGCAACTTTCAAAAATGCAATACAGTATTATTAACTATATCACCATGGTGTACATTATATCTCCACGACTTACTTATTTCATAACTAAAAACTTGTAACTTTTGACTCCTTCACTTATTTCACCCAACCATAACCCCCAGCCTCTGGCAACCACCAATCTGTTCTCCTTATCTATGATCTTGGTTTTGTCTTTTAGATTCCACATATACATGATATTATATGGTATTTATCTTTTTCTATCTGGTTTATTTTATTTATTTAGCATAATGTCTCAAGATTCATTCATGTTGTCACAAATGGAAAGAATTCATTCTTTTTTATGTCTGAATAATATTCCACCATGATGGGGTGTGTGTGTGTGTGTGTGTGTGTGTGTGTGGAGAGAGAGAGAGAGAGAGAGAGTAAGCAATGGTGCGGTGAACATGGAGGTGACTATATCTTTTTGAGTTAGTGTTTTCATTGTCTTTGGGGTAAATTCCCAGAAGTGGAATTGCTGAATCATATCATAGTTCTATTTTTAACTTTTTGAGAAGTCTTCATACTGTTTTCCATAGTGGCTACACCAATTTATATTCCCTCCAACAGAGAACAAGAGTTTACTTTTCTCCATATCCTCACCAACACTTCTTATCTCACATCTTCTTTGGAGATAGCTATTCAACAGGTGTGATGTGATACCTATTGTGATTTTGATTTTCATGTCCCTCATAATTAGTTGATGTTGAGCATCTTTCATGTATCTGTTAGCCATCTGTATGTCATTTTTTGGAAAAATATCTATTCAGATTCTATGTACATTTTTAAATCAGATAATTTTTTTCTATTGAGTTCTATGAGATACATGTGATACATCATGAGATATATGTTGTATGATATAAAGACATGTTCAAAGAAATGAAAATTACACAAGTTTATTACCACATAATTTCTCCAAAGGAACTTAACTTACAGAGACAATGGAATACTACTGGACCATAAAAAAGAATGAGATCTTGCCCTTTGCAATGATATGGATGGATTATGCTAAGTGAAATAAATCAGACTGAGAAAGAAAAGCATCATATGATTTCACTTATATGGAATTTAAGAAACAAAACAAATGAACAAAGAAAACGAGACAGACAAACAAACAGAAACAGGCTTTCATATACAGAAAACAAAGCTGTGGTTGCCAGACGCAAGGTGTGTAAGAGGATGGTACACTTATCTAGGGTGCTGTGCAATTTATAGAACTGTTGAATCATTATATTGTGCACCTGAAACTAATATAACACTGTATGTTAATTGCACTTCAATTAAAAATTGTTATGAAATTATTTATTTTAAATATTTTTTATTTATTTAATTTAGAGAGAGAGCACAAGTGGGGGGCAGAGGCAGAAGGAGAGGGAGGAGCAGACCGCCCACTGTGGGACTCCATCCCTGGACCCTGGGATCATGACCTGAGCTGAAGACCGATGCTTAACTATGTCACCCAGGAGTCCCAAAATTATCATGAATTTTAAAAAATATTAATGGTATAAAATAATCTTTTCTCCTCTGAGGATAAAATATGATAGAACTAAAGTAAAAATAAAAAGTATCATATAAATCATTCTAAGTTCTTACTATTATTTAGGAGGATTGTTAAGACGTTGAGCAGCTTTAGATTTTGCCAAGAATCTTAAAATTTATAAACTGGATCAGGGAGATTTCACTAAAATACACAGCAGTAACAGTTACAACAAAAAAGGATTACTTTTCTCTCATTTATGCCTTTCATGGGTTGTTTATGGGTCTGCTCCATATTCTCTTCTTTACAAATCAAGCCTGAAGGGGCAACCTCCTGCCTAGTATGCCAGAAGGACAGAAAAAATTGGCAGATACACACCATGACCATTAAAGTTGAGTAAATATACGTCTTGAAGGCAGTTTTCAGGAAGAAATTAACTGATCTCTCATCTTATTCAGAGATTTTAACACAATCCTGTCAGTATTTTTAAGAAAGCCCTTCCAATTAAAAAAAAAAAAATTAGACAATCATCCATTTTTTCCCCAAAACTATTGACAAATTCCCAATTTCTACTGAATAACTATCATCTCCCTAGGAATTTTTATCATATTGGATAGAACTCCTTTTATGCATTTAACTTTGCTTCAGAATTATCATCTCTTTTCATTGGTTTGTCCTATCATACTTTTTGTAAATTTTAATTTTATAATATTTTGATAATAAATATTCTTTCTAATGAAAAAACTATTACTATTATCATCCATTTCCAACTGTTGATGTGTCTACAAAATTCACTCTATTTATTTTCAAACTAAATATTAGGTGTACCTACACTAGACTTTTTTCCTAGACACTTTGCACATGTCATGTCTCTCTTAAGCAACTACTGGGCAGCCTTTACCTACAGCTGCTGTTCTTGGGGCATCTGGTAAACACTCCCTTTCCTCACCCCTCCAGTATAAAGATAATAATGGTTTCCAGCTGGTGCTGATTCTGGCTTTTTCACTCCCATGCTGGGTTCCCTTTAACCCCATCCACAAGTCTATTAACAGTTCTTTCATTAAACTCTCTCCCATCAACCTCATTGAATGTGCCAACTTTTTCCTTCCAGGTCCCTCACTGGCATGGATATGCATATTACAAGCCCAGTTTCTTCTAGAGAATGTAATGCTCCAAGGTGAAGTCATCTTCTGAGTTTGTACAGCACATGAGGGAGGTAAAACTCAGATTTGAACCCATGTTTTCAAATGTCAATTTCCATAGATGTCACCACATATGTTGGTAGATAAAGACTGACCTATAGCTGATACTTGGTCTACTGAAAACTCGCATATAACAAAATGTATTTTTGTAATATTTCAGAACAAGCGATGACTTTTAGAAAAATACTGTATCAGTATTATGGTTTCTTAACTGTCTAGCAACAGCAATATTTTTCTGAGAGCTAGCCATATCACAAGAAGATCAGGGACATTTTAAGGTGAGATTTAGTACATGAGACAGACACCAGCAATAGCAGATTTCAAAATGTGAACTTCTTTGGAAGTGGATGTCCACAAAGAAAGCCCGAGAGTTTGTTGCTTGTTAGCCCTCTTTCCACTTCTCATAAATCCAGGGAAAAATTGCCAAATCTCAATGTCACAATTGATGGAAAGGGGAACATGTAGTGGTGGGGGAAGATAGGATGGGTATTCCCCCCTGTAATACTTGGCTAGTTTTCTGGAAAATAACAATAAATTTGCCAAACTTAATCTGAACTTGCTTGGCTCTGCTGAGCCTTTCATCCATAATTAATGTGAAGTTTTCACCATCACTGTAAGGCCCACATGTCTTAATCCTGCTTTTTTTGTGTGGTTTGATGATAAAAGCCACAGACCTTCAGAAGAGCACAGAGAATTCAATAGAGCTTTAAAAAAAAAAAAAGGTTCTGGTCCTCTTTTTTTTTTTTGCATATAGATTTTACAGTTTGCAATAAGACAAAACTGCAAGTTTAAAGGAAGCTTAATGAGTTAAGTCCACAAGAATACAAAAATCACTGAATCGTTTCAACCAAGTTCATCCAACTTGAAACTATCAAACACACAATTCTGGTCATAATCTTACTATTTACTTGGATTGGTATTGAAGATCATCTTTTAATGTTTTTTAGCCTTATTAACACATAACATTGTGTAAGTTTAAGATGTATAATGTGATGATTTGATATACATACATGTTGAAAAATGATTACCATAATAAGGTTAGCTAATATATCCATCACCTTACCTGATTACTTCTTCTTGTTGTGAGACCATTTAAGATTTATTCTCTTAGAAACTTTCAAGTATACAATATAATATTGTTAACTATAGACACCATGCTGTATATGAGACCCCCAGAATTTATTCATCTTAACTGAAAGTTTGTGCTCTTTGACCAATAGCTCCCCTTTTCCCCACCCCACCACCCCAGAAGCCACTGATCTACTTTCCACTTCAATTCTTCATAAAACTATTATTAAAATCATTTTATGTAGTGAAAACTGAGGGGCAGAGAGATTCATTAACTTACACAAGATACAAGGTAACAGAGGTAGCAGAGGTAGAATAGTTTAGTTCCAGGTCTTAAATTTAGTGGGAGACAATTCTCCAAGGTTGCCTTGTATTGCTGTACATTATGTGAACAGAAGCTTTGGCTGTTTTTGTCCCAGACTATCTTTTCAAGGGTGTGTGCATAGTAAACAGCTTTGGAAGTAGAAATTGTGAATTTTTGCCAAGTAGAGAGAATTCAGTAATGGTTCAGGATAATAAATGTTGCATCTCCCTCCATAGAAAAGGTCAGATGTTTCTTGTAGCAAATTATAAAAGATCTGAATTCTCTAAGCTTGAGATTTCTAAGCCATGATGCAAATCCACTATTTGTAGCATCTATATTGACCCCTCTACCACCTCCATGAAATTATTTGATTATATTCCACTAGGAGCTCACCTGGAGCTTTGAACACCTAAGATGATCTCATTCTCATGCCTGTTGCTTCAACTCAGTAGCAGGAATGTCTGATTGGCAGAGCCATTCTCCCTTGCAAAGGGACTGAACTTCTTTTGTGATTCCCAGAATACTGAGAGGATAGAAAGTGTAAGCTGCCAGCCTCTTGAGAGCTAAGTTACAATTGGCATAGCTACACTCTGGCCCATTATATTGACCAGAGAAAGCCACAAGACTGGGCTAGATTTAAAGGGAGGGGAAAGATATTCCAACTTTCAGTGGCTAAGGAGTATGCAAAATACAGGAATGGGTAAAATAATTAGTAGCCATCTTTGCCGACAATCTGTCACAGGTTAAAAAAAAATCACTTATGTTTTCTCAAGTGATTTTATGGTTTCATTATATGTGTTTGTATGTTTGACCTGTAATTTAATTTGTTACAAGCAATGTGTTAGAGATAACACTTTAATTTTAACTAGTGAGCTCTTCTGAAACCAATTAAGTAATGAGTCTTTCCCCTAATAATTTGGATAAGTCCTTCATAATGATTAGTTTCCATACATCCTTGTCCGCTATTAAATCTGTATTATCTGTATATATTCACATACAGGACAAAGCCTGTCTTAGTCACAATAGATGTACTGGTACAAAACCTGTTTTAATACAAAGTCTTGAACTCCCTCAGACAAGCTCTTGTCCCTAGACTTCCCTATCTTAATGCACATGACCAACTAAAATGTAGGAGTTATCAGTGAATTATCCCCGTAAGCACATACCCTAATCCAAACCATCCATCATTTCTCGCTAGACTACTAAGATAGCCTCTCCCAGGTCTCCTTTTTCCTATTCTCCAGACTTCAATAAATCTTCTATATGGTAGACAGAGTAATCATTTAACAGTATATATTAGATCTTGTTACACACTTTTCTCAAAACATCTCAGGGCTTCCTATATCACTCCAAATAAAGAAATAAGCTTTCCGTGGCTTATAAGATCTCTTTTGGCTTTATGCCAAGGCCACTCCTTAATCTTGTTCCACTCCCTTTTCTCACTCAACACCAAACATCCTGAGCTCCTTGTTTCTCAAGTGTGCCAACTTGTTTTAAATTTAGTACTTTGAAATTCTCTTTCCTATACTTAGATTCTCTTCCATTAAACATTTGTATGTTTAATGTGCACTTCTCATTTCTCATTTCATGAGAAATCTCATTTTGTATTTCTCCTGAAATATTCCTTCCTCAGACAAACTATCCCATCAAAAATATTCTCTGCCTCAGAGCCTTCTTCCTGCTGTAATAGCCATTTGTCATTGCAGGATGCTGTATTAAATGCGTGTATTTGCTAATCTTGACAGACTTTTGACACCCATAAATCCATTGTGATTACTCAAATCCCCAAGCACTCTCAAATGATTCTAACAGACTTTCTTCCTTCTTCTGCTGTTGTAATAGCCTATTGATATGTTCTATATACTTAAATTTTATTTGACATCTGCCAACTTTGTTTCATACAAGGTGTTGTTCAAAAGTAGAAGTCTGAAAATTACCTGTGCATACATTTAGTGCATGTGTGTATTGCCTTCAAAATATCTCATAAGTAGTGATGCTGATGTCACTCCTCTGTCTTATATCTAAAAAGTGTGGCAAAAGTCAAGTTGTTATGAAAAAGAAAAGTTATCTCTTTTTTATCATCACATTATTTAAAATCTTTAGTGTTCTTTTCCTTTTTGTTAAAGATGAAGACTAAAGACAGAAAAAAATATTCTTCCATCATGTTTAGGTAAATTTAAATGTTCTTATGAAAAGGAAGAAGGAATGAGTGCTTGGCAATTAAAGTGAGGATAATTATATATATGTGAATACACACATTGTCTGGCATTTTGTTGAAGATAATCAAGGAAGAAAAGAGGGAGACATTGTTTTGTTGATCTACAAAACAATACTTTGAAGTGTTCTCTTTGAATCATTTTCCAAATATCATGAATGATTGTTAAGAGAGAGAAGAGTGTGGGAAGATAAATGAAGCAACAAAACAGCATTAAGGTAGTCAAGTGTTATGGGCATGAGTATATATTTTCTAAATGTTTTAAAAAGAAAAAAATGATCTAGTGGTTATACAGAAGAACAGGAGTCAATGTCCTCAGGCTGAATTCCCATCTGACTTGGCCATGAACTTGGAAGGTGAGTTTACCAAGTGGAACTGCCTCAGCTTTTGGCTCTTGTACCCTCAGCAAATAATGTTGATGGAATCCATAGAACTGAGTCAGAAAAACACTTTATATAAATATATTTTTCAGCTGTAACAGAAATAAATCCAGAAACTATCTTGCTAAAAGAGGATAAGAAACATATTCTCTGTCTCGTTAGGCTATTTATAATAAAAATGCTTTGCTTTGTATATCTTCTTAAAAATTTGAATATTTTATTTGGGTTAATTGAATATCTTATTAGACAGTCTGTTATATTATTATTGCTCTCATTCTCTTTTTTAAATTTTTTTAAATTTATTTGACAGAGAGATAGAGAGATCGCACAAGCAGGCAGAGCAGCAGCAGAGGAAGAGGGAGAAGCAGGCTCTCCACTGAGCAGGGAGCCCAATGTAGGACTCGATCCCAGGACCCTGGGATCATGACCGGAGCCTAAGGCAGATGCTTAACTAACTTAGCCATCCAGGTCCCCCTGTTGCTCTCATTCTTATTTTCATTTTATTATAATGTCTTTTTGTCACTTAAAGGCTCTGGACTCTGTATATATCTCCTACAATCTCAAAGGGCTATGTCTTTAAAATTTGCCAAGTTAATCTGTTTTCTAAGACTTGGACTTAGAATTTCTAAGACTTTTGCTTAAACTCTTGGATGTACTTTTTGAAAATAATTCTTTGGATGCACTTTTTGAAAATAATTCTTTGGATGCACTTTTTGAAAATAATTCAACTTTTTGAACATACATTATGAAAATATTGAATATAGTTGAATACACTATATATGTGGGACTTGAAGCTGCACATATACAGTCCTTCAGGGGCCATCAGAACATTTACTATGCAAATGCTTAGTCATATTCAAGTCTTCTCCAGGCAGCCTAAAGTGGACACTCTGGAAGTCTATATCTCTTTCTCTGAAATGTCTTTCAGAGGACCACAGGTTGAAATAAACTCATATAAACTAATCATCATCTTTCAGTTGACTGTCCCAGGAGGAAGGTCAAAACTAGAGTTCAGGGCGCCTGGGTGTCACAGTCATTAAGCGTCTGCGTTCGGTTCACCGTGATCCCAGAGTCCTAGGATCGAGCCCCTCATCAGGCTCCCTGCCTGGCAAGAAGCCTGCTTCTCCCTCTCTCACTCCCCCTGCTTGTGTTTCCTCTCTAGCTGTGTTTCTCTCTATCAAATAAATAAATAAAATCTTAAAAATAAAACAAAACAAAAACTAGGGTGTATTTCCCTAGCCATTTGGACTTTGAGGGGAATCTTCTGAATGAACTGAGAAGACATTTTCTCATACTCTGATTTCTAGGACTAAAGTAACAATGGTTACTTCGACTGCGAAGAACTGACTGTCCCCAAAACAAGATCTGCACTTCACTTCTGTCATTTTGCCCTGAGACCAAATAAACCTTCATGAAAACAACAAAAATAAAATCAATAACAATAACAACAACAATACAATAATATTAAGCATGTGTCAGGTACTTAGTGGATTCATATATGCACATTATATGTTACACACATCAATTATTAAACCACTATTCAACAAGAAAATACTTAATTCAACCAATACTTACTAAGGACTTCCTTTGCGCTATTACAACGTAATGAGAGACTTACTATTGTTTTTCCCATTTTATGGAAGGAGACACTGAGTTTAAAGAGCATATTTTGTATAAGGTCACATGCTAAATCTGAACTGGAACTTGACCTCAAATGTTCCTAAGACCAAAGGTAAAGCTCCTCACGGCCTCCCTCGTGCCATCCTTAGCTTCTGAGTATGTTTTTCCAATCTCACCTCGGTCTCAGATGTACTTCTTGTATTTTTTTGGAAGCAAGCCCAGCCAAATATTCACTGTGACAATGTAGAAAAGTCAGTTTGGGATGTATTTTTTTGCATACCACTTCTCTCAAGCCCCTGTTTGCAAATTATTGCACAAGGTGCCATGATATTCCCTGACTGCACCAGAGGCAATTTCTTAATAGATCCTGTTCCTACAATAACAGCCATAGGTCAGAAAATGAGGGAGTTATGGAATGAATGGTTTGGGGCCTGTGTTTTTTGGCCTGGCACTGGTGAGAGTGTATAATCTGGATAGATGTTAGCTTTCTAAACAAACATAACCTCTGGTTGCATTAAAGGAGGAAATAAAGTTTAAACTTGTTCTCTTCATTAAATAGCTTTGCAAAACTAACATTTATTGAACTCAAAATGGGCAGTAGCTCTGATGAGCAAAAATGATGATAGGAATGATAGAGCTACCAGAGTCTTTTTTAAGTCTTTACTTTTCTCAATAATCAGATGGATGTTTCACCAAAGAGTGTGACCAGAAAAGGCACTGAAGTATCAAATAAGAAGTAGTAAAGTTGGGTGTGTCTGGGAAAAAGTTTTGGACTAGAGCTGAGTTTTTACATAAAGGCTGTGTTTCGTTAAGATTCTTTTGGGAGACCTTTTTTGACCAGATGCTACCATTGTAATCATTGCAATTTGCATACCTCATCTCTTTAGACAAAACTTCAAAAATTAAAGGAGGCAAAAGAAAGAAATTACTGGTAAGAGGAAGAACTACCATTTTATTGATGGTGAACAGCTGCCCGTCCAGAACCACTGTGAAGCACAGTAGGCCTAGATTGTGACTTGTGTTAAAATGTGTTAAACTGTGGGAAAGAAAGCATGAGGCAGTGGTGGGGCAGGGGGTGCACCTGGCTCTATTTGCATTCAGTGTAAATCCATCATATTGTGAAAGGACATGAAAAAATGAATTCCTAGCATGAAGCTGCCTTTCATTTTCAAGTGCATAATGTAATCTATAACTACGAAAAAATTAGGCCCTTAAAATAAAATAAAATAGTTCCTACATGAAAAGATTTTACACAAAAACTAATTGTGGCTCTTTAATTTTAGTCCTACTTGCTTGAAAGACACCATTAATAAGTAAAATGAGAAAGTAAATATACTATGTTCTTTAGTCATTGTATTAAAATATGTAGTTTTCTGCACTTTAAAAATTTCCAAAATTATGCTATCACTATGAAGGCAGTAGCCTAATTTAAAAAAAAATGCAGAAAAACACATGTAATTTCATTGCATTACAAAATGGCTCTATTCTGTACTGACACTGAACAAAGAAATCTAGTCTCATATGATCAGTATAGGGTATTTTTCTTTGACTACTATTACTGAAGGATATCTGATGTCCAGCTTAGATTTTTCTCAGTGCATTTATGCAGGTAAAATATTTGTCAAAGCATGTCTGTGATTTTATAAAATACCTACTTATTAATAAATTATTAATATAAAACTAAGCACTAGTAAAGAACCACTTATTAGTGCTGAAAGAGGAAAAAAAGTGTTGAAAGATCTTAGAACAGATCTTTCTGCTACAAACTCTACGTACATTACTAAAAGAAAAATTGCATTGTACAAAACACGGCATAAAATTAACAGCATTACTATGCACTAGAATTAGAAGCAAACCTCTGAAGTCTTTGTAACTTTGTAACATGGTTATTTTTATTTTTTTTAAGATTTAATTTATTTATTTGACAGAGAGACCCAGAGAGAGAGAAAAAGAGAGCACAAGTAGGCAGAGCAAGAAGCAGGCTCCCTGCTGAGCAGAGAACCCGATATCGGGCTCAACCCCAGGACCCAGGGATGATGACCTGAGCTGAAGGCCGATGCTTAAGCCACTGAGCCATGTAGGTGCCTCTGTAACATAATTATTAAACAACACCAACCATCTCAGTAATTATATTAGCATAGATCTCCCCAAATATTTGTAAAGAGAACCAAGTCCACAGTTGATTTTTGCCTTCTTGAACTCTGGGTTTATGTTTTTTCCTGTAGAGGTTACTGGAGGGCTTTGATGGAGGCCAGTATTACTAAAAACTAAAGATCTGATCTGAAAGGAATACCATTTGATTTCTTTAAACCCAGGGAATGCTTTCACGGTTCTTCCCTTTTCACTGCCAACTTCCACAGATCGTTTAATTCTGTAAAATATGACAGTTTTTGAAGCACTAAACAAACACATTTGCAACGGAACCGTTCTATATGATGTGTTTAGAAGGGGAGATGGATTTCACACAGGCTGGCCAAATAGATAAGGTTAGTTTCTGTCTTATTTAAAATCAACTTCATTATTGTAGATTTGACATACAATAAAATACACACATTTTAAGTCAATGAGATTTGACAAATGTGTTATGCTTGAGTAATCACTCCAATCAAGATCCTTTAAGTTCTGCATCTTTTGAGTCCTCTAAATTTTTGAAGGAGAGGGGCACATGGGTGGCACAGTTGTTGAACGTCTGCCTTTGGCTAGGTGGTGAATCCAGGGCCCTGGGATTGAGACCTGTTTCTCCTTCTCCCTCTCTCGCTGTCTGTTTGTCTCTCTCTCTGTTAAAAAAAAAAAAAAAAATCAAATTTTTTTATGGAGGTACTAGTTCCTGGCATTCTCTCTGGGAATGAGCTACGGGATTTAATTTATTATCTTGGTGAGAGAAGAGGAACTGCTTCAGACGGCTTCTACTAGGGCTTTCCTATTACAAAGGCTTTTCTATACAGGTCAAGAGAGCAGTGAAAGGCTCCTGCTAAGGACCTACTGTGTTTATCCCAATTATGCACTCAGAAAACAGCAGGTGGGTCTGTGAGCCCAACAGTCCCAGTGGTGAGATGGATCTGCATAATAATTCCATTTATCACCCTCATACATGCCTTCTCTAGCAGGGATGTCGATGTAGCACATTGGGGCGCCCCCATCAGCCCCTCAGACCCAAGACCCATCCGTTCTCAAAAGATTTAGGCTCTCCTTTGTGCATTTACTTGTCTGGTGTACATTTACTTGAAGTAAGCGACCATGTAGGTCCTTTTATAAAAGGCTGAGGTAATCACTACTGTATGGACATACCATGCCTGGTGTTACAGGGCCTTCCCTCATGGATATCTGGCTTCTCTTTAGGTTGATAGGTTCTGTGTGTAAGAACTAGCTAAGGTCTGGAAACTGGAAAAATAACTGTGACTTTCCACTGGAGTGGATGACCTTTGTCCTCTGCCTACTCATGTTTAATCTTGTGACTACATTATCTCTGTGGTTTAGCCACACCCCACCCTGCCCCAGGCACCTGCAGTCTTTCTGTCCTATATGTTGCTTCTGGTAGGTAACGGGCTCCTTGTGTTCTAGGGTCTCATCCCTCATTACTATGAGGGAGAACAGTTGTGCAACAGCCTCTCTCGTGTCAGTCCTGGAGAACTGCTACTGAACTGCTGCCCTTTCCACTACCCCATTCAATTACTAACCTGATAAACAGGGTAACCTTCATGGCACCTGAGGAACAGAATCAACTAGTAGGTCTTCTGGTCTGCTCTAGCATGCCCACATCTCTGAGCCTTTTGATCCTCTCTTCCGTTGTTTGGCATGGCAATTCTGGCATCTCTACCTGTTGAATGTGGGTCATTACTTTTCCCAAGTTTCCCAAAGCCATCTTAGTATGTATTAGCACAATTACGGCAGCATGAGTTACTGTCTTTTACGACCTTTGCCAGCATGTTAATTCTGAATTATCAGAAACTGGTCTTACATTGACCAAATATTCATTTTCTCACTTTCAGGATCTTCTCTCCTCAATTCAGCACCCTCTGGATTATCTTCTCAGCATATCTGACACCCAGGTTTTGCAGTCTAGGGCATGCTGTACTCTTCTCGCTTGTCAGGCCCGGCGATTGCCTGCTTGGGTAATTCTAGGATTTCACCCTAATTATCAGTCTGGAACCCAGGAGGAAATATCAGGGTAGATCTTGGAAAGTGCAATCCTTCTGATATCTGGGCCCACTAGAATCTCCTCTGATCAATATTCCAACAAGGAAGCTCCCAGTAAGGAGGGCAGGGCCCTTGTGCCTCATGTACACACACATTCATCTACGTGTCAGTATGAATTAAATATGACACCAGGGCAGATTTTCACCACTGTAAAATCCTATTCAAGTATAATGACTAAGAAAATCACTTATCTATCCCTATACCTCACTGCCATACTTCTGGATTTCAGTGGGGCTGGCTTGTAATTGTCTTGACTCTCTAAATGCGGTTGGTATTTGGGGCAATTTAGATATAGTTCAGCAAAGTCTCGTGCAAATATTGATCACTTCTCCCACTATGCATTTTAAAATCTTTACTAAAGCAAAACCTCTGTGCCCTGCCCTGCTCAGGTTCTATCCTTTGGGATTTCAAGAGCCTATGTTGGACAAAAAAAAACAACAACAACAGTGTTTTAGCATTTTTTTTTTTCATTTCTACTATGACAATCCTAACCTTATTCAAAGCAGTGTGCTTGTTCTGATTGGCAAGAGGCAAAAATGAAAAAAGTAATGCAAAGATAATTATGTATTTCAAGACATCATCTCATTATATGTGTATGTGCCCATGCACAGGTGCCTACGTGCCTGTCTGAATGCTTATCTCATTAATTACCTGAATTTATTGCAAAATTCTGAAGGTGAAAAGAAAAGAAATTAAGCAAAAAGGATATCACCATAATACAGAACCTCCCAGATCAGTGTGCTAACTTAATTATCCTCTTCGCCTATTCCAAGCTGAAAGTCTGTCTTCCAAAACAAAGCATCAGAATGTTCTGGCCATCATAACCTTTGATTTCCCGATTCAAGCTCTTCCACTCACATACATACCTTTGCATGTTACAAATCTCTAAATCACTTCTCACTAACTGCATATTTTAAGGTAATATTTGCAAAAAAAAAAAAAGGAAGAATTATTTTTTGGTATTTCTTTTAAAAATTATAATGTGAAATTATTCTGCAGGTGATTGTTTCCACACATTCACCTAGAGAGCCACATAGAAAATCATTTAACAGGGCACCTGGGTGGCTCAGTAAGTTAAAGCCTCTGCCTTCAGCTCCGGTCATGATCTCAGGGTCCTGGAATCAAGGCCCATATCGGGCTCTCTGCTCAGCAGGGAGCCTGCTTCCTCCTCACTCTCTGCCTGCCTCTCTGCCTACTTGTGCTCTCTCTCTGTCAAATAAATAAATAAAATCTTAAAAGAAAAAAAAAAAGAAAACCATTTAAGAAAATCTTGAAACAATGTTTTTAGATTATCTGATATTTACTTGGGACTGTAGTCTTCAAAGGGAGGGGTACACAGATGATCTCCCGGAGTGCCAGAATTATAAGGCGGCGCTAAAGTGTTCTAATATTTAATATACAGTTGATGCAGGTGCCCTCACTCTGTCAGTGTGCCAGATATTCTCATGTCACAGCTGAGGGAAAGCGGGGGATCCACAAAGACAAAGGCAGATAATGGTCCTTTTCTCCAATCTTTGTGTTCAAGGTATTGTAGTTTATGAGAGACCCATGGAGTGGATTTTCAGATTCAATTATTTAAAATAATAAAGTTCCATAACACTTTATATTAGATGAAAAGTGGCAATAAAAATCTCTCCTTGTTTAACCATAGGGAGGTTCATTGCTTATCTAAAGTTACTTTCCCCTTAGACCTCCATTTCATAGCTTTGAGTTAATCACAATCCTCTGTGACACCATCACTGTTGGTCCAAAGATGTCCACTATTTTATATTATCTATTTACCCTTTTATCTCTGTGCCTTATCATCTATCATAAAGAGCTATTCTAATACTTTTATTGTAGCATACTTTTTTTGGCAAGTATGCTTATAAAATATATATTACTATTTTGTGTTCATGTATTTTCACTTGTATAAATATTAATATATATTTTTTCTACCCATTTCACCCATCATTGTGCTTTTAAGTTTTATGCATGTTTATTTATAAGTGTATACGCAGTCTGAGGTCTCTAAGAGCTGCTACAGTATTCTAGAAGGTGCACCTACCATATTCTACTTAACCCTTCTATCAGTAAAACACATCTAACTTATTTCTCACAATTCTGGAAAATTTTGCACATGTGACCATTGTACATATTACTTTTATGTTCTCTAGAATATAAGTCTAGAAGCATCACTGATGTGTCATAGAATAATAAATAAATACATTTTCTGTATTTAGCTAACTATTGCTAGAATATTCCCCAGACTGTCTGAAAGGTGGGAATCTAAACTCCTAGCCACAGTGCACGGACTGTAGCTACAACCCCACATAGCTTCTGGTATTTTTAGTTTTAAAGATTTTGTTGAACTGATGTACAAATAAATATAATTGGGAGCGCCTGGGTGGCTCAGTTGGTTAAGCAACTGCCTTCGGCTCAGGTCATGATCCCAGAGACAGGGGATCGAGTCCCACATCCGGCTCCCTGCTCAGCGGGAAGCGTGCTTCTCCCTCTCTCACTCCTCCTGCTTGTGTTCCCTCTCTGGCTGTGTTTCTCTCTGTCAAATAAATAAATCTTTAAAAAAATCAATAAAATCAATCAATCAATATAATCTATATATATGTATTTATATATTATATCTATATAATGACATAGATTATATCTATAAATATGGATTTTATAACTATAAGTTGCTACTAATGAGATTGAAGGTATGTTTCAGAGGCCTTTTTTTTACCTTTTACAGTCTTCATCTATAAATTGTCTCAAACACATTGCCCATTATTCTATTAAAATTAAAATTTTTTTCTTCATAGAAAGTTTATATGTTCCTTATTTAGGCAAATTCCAGGATACTTTCTATTTCCCAGTTGCCTATTTCTGGAATAGATAAATGCTATTGGCTTTTTTTGATGTCAGTCTTGTGCCCAGAAACCTTATTAAATTTTCTTATTTTGATTTATTTCTAATGACTCTTTGACTTTTTTAAATAGGTTATTATATGTATGAACATAATACAGTTCTTTTTCTAAGACTCACATCTCTGATTTTATTTTCATTATTTTTTTGTTGTTCTTGTCAAAACCTTGTCCCCAGTGAAACAATCCAGTGGTAGAGGTCATCTTTGTTTTATATGTAGCCCTAATGTTAAAGGAAATACATCTCAAGTTTTCCCACCAAGAATAATATTTACTGATGCCTTTAGTATATAAGATCTTCACCAAACTAAGACTTTTTTCCCTAGATTTTTCAATTATTATAATAAATGTTATAAATGCATGTTAACTTTATCACATTATTTTTTACGTCTTTCAAGGTACTCATATGACTTTCCTCTCTCAGTTTATTAATTAAGGTATTTACACTTAAAGAATTTTTGCTATTAGGTTATTTCCCTCCATGTTTCTAAGATAAATGATTCAATATGTCTTTATCCAATTTTTTGGTTCTTACTTAGTTATAGAATCAAGATCGCACTCATAGAATAAGCTGAATAGCTTTTGCAGTTCTCTGTTTCCTAGAAACACACACGTAATGCAGAAAATCACTATTCCTTAAAAGTTGGAGAAATGTTACATGTCAAACAATCTGAATTTTGAGAAGCTGTGGGAGGTTATGACTATAATTGCCACTTCAACTTCATTTTAAGTTTTTGATTCCTTCTCATAATTTTTGGGAATTTTTTATTTTCTCCATAATTTATTTCCTTTAAGTTTTTAAATTTATTAACAAGTTCTTGTTCATAGTGCTTTTTATTATTCTCTTTTTTCTCATTTCTTTGAGTTAATTCTTATTTCCTGAAAATATTTATGCTTATAAAGCTAAAATTTTCCTTCTAAGTACTGTTTAGTTGTCATACACATTTTGCTTTTTAGTTCTAACTATTTCACAATTTTCCATATTAATTCTTTTGCTCTAAAGGATAGGATAAATGATTTTTGTTTTTGTAAATGTTCAATTTTGTTAGCTATATTTTTGTTATTACATTCTAATTTCATTGTATTATGGACAAAGAACATGCTCTGCATCCTATTTATGTTTTAGAATATATTCAAAATTCCTTTGAGCAATAACGAGTCAATTTTTATATATTATCCATATTTAATAAAAAATATAAATTCTTTGTTAAGTTTAAAGGTCTGTAAATATCTAATAGTTTGAACTTAGCATTATTATATTTTTTATATCTGCTATTTTTTCCTTTTTTAATATTTTTTTTGCAATTGTTTTGTTTTTCTTTGTTCCTGAAAGGTTATGTTAAAAATCTTTAACTGCAATAGCTCATATATCTATTTCTCCATGCATCTCTATTATGTATGTTATGTATTTTGAAGCTATATTATGGAATATGTCATGATGAGCCATTTTATCTTCCTCCATTACTGTTTCTTTTACCAGTATATAAAGATTGCATTTGTCTCTTTTGATAATTTCTTCTCTTATATTCTTTTATGAGTTACAAGTATCTAAAGATGAATTATACATGTCCCTTTAAAAACACATGTGCTTTCAAGTTTTTGACCTCAGCTGTAAATTCATTTAAATAAAGTTTTAATCCAACAGTGAGTAAAACAATAGTTACCTTTTAAAACAAATGTGTCCAACATGAAGAGAGAAACTTAAAATGGATACTTATAAATTTTATTTGTTGTTTTTAATTTTGATTTTAAGTCATTAACATATAATGTATTATTTGTTTCAGGGGTACAGGTCTGTGATTCACCAGTCTTACACAACACAGTGCTCACCACAACACATACCCTCCCCAATGCCCATCACCCAGGCCTCCCACCCTTCCCACATCCCTCCACTCCAGCAACCCTCAGTTTGTTTCCTGACATTAAGAGTCTCTATGATTTGTCTCCCTCTTTGGTTTCATCTTGTTTCATTTTTTTCCCTCTCTTCCCCCATGATTCTCTGTTTTAATTCTTAAATTCCACATCTGAATGCGATCATATGCTAATTATCTTTCTCTGACTGACTTGTTTTGCTTAGCATATAGCTTAGCATAACTTAGCTTAGCATAACTCTCTAGTTCCATCCATTTTGTTGCAAATGGCAAGATGGCAACTTTTTGATGGCTGCATAATATTCTATTGTGTATATATATCACATCTTCTTTATCCATTCATTTGTTGATAGACATCTAGGCTCTTTCCATAGTTTGGCTATTATGAACATTGCTATAAATGTTGGGGTGTAGGTGCCTCTTTGGATCACTACATTTGTATCTTTGGGGTAAATACCCAATAGTGCAATTGCTGGGCCAGAAGGTAGCTCTATTTTCAACCTTTTGTGTTCCCACCAACAGTATAGGAGGTTTCCCCTTTTTCCACATCCTTGTCGATATCTGTTATTTCCTGACTTGTTAATTTTAGCCATTCTGACTGGAGTGAGGTGGTATCTCATTGTGGTCTTGATTTGTTTCAGATTTTAGTTGCCAATAATAACTTAGATGGAAAATGTATTCCCCCCAATAACCCTTGTGATTTATTTTCAGGACTTCACTCACCTTTCCTCAGAGTGATTTTCTACTTGGTGAATGACAAGGGACATGCATGTCTAAGCCCCTCTCTATTATTGGTATACATCCTTTGGTCATGCAGCAATTGCTTCTGGCATGCAACAAGCTTAGCAAGAAGACCTGAAGTTTCAGGTTTTAGTTCAATTCAGAAGGATGTAGGAGAGAAAACTGATTGGCTTGCTTAACTCAGCCACAATTTAAATTTACATTTATTAGTAGTAAAATTCACATTTTAATCTTATCAGTATGGCTTTTATATTTATATCAAAAGTCATTCCACACTTGGTGAGGAAAAAAAAAAAAAAGCATTGTTTTATTTCTTTGGCTCCTCAAATCCCCCAAAATTCCTATTACAGAAATAAAGGAACACATATTATGAGTGTTAGATTTCCAAAGCTATTGTTCAATTAACAAGCTATAAAGACTTAATGATGGCCACAAAAATGGCAGTGAAAGTGCATGGTTGATATTTGGCCTTTGGTTTTTGAAGCTCAAAAAAGCTCATTTGGGTCTGGAATCCAGGGAAAATATACTGAGAAAATGGGAGGCTGGAAAAAGTAAATAAAAAATACCAAATGACCAATTATACCTTTTTACTTATTTATGGGTTATCTTACTGCATTCTGTCATCATGCTGCCTTAATGTCTCTTGCCAATAATGGGACTAGTTAATTGGTTTATTATCTAGTTTATGAATTCTGACATAAGAGTGGAAGTAGGCCCTTGACATTGCTCTAGCTTTGTGGAGAATTAAAATTTGTCGTAGGTGAATTTTCTGTCTTTGTGGTAGGTTAAAAATGAACAAAAAGTTTTTGACACTCCTTCCATGAAGAGGTGGAGTCTTTGTTCCTCACTATAAATTTAGAGTTTTCATAACAGATGTGTGTCTTGGAACATTACCTCTTAGAACCCTGAGCCACCAATATAAGCAGTCTGACACTCCCATGCTATGAGGAATCCCAAGCTAGCCACACGGAGAGGCCATTTGTAGAAGAATGGAGACAGATAAAACCAATGGGCACTCATAAAACCATCTCTATTATCTCCAGCTGTTAGAGTTACCCAATTTGAGATCCTAGACATCCTAGAAAGAAACCCATCATCCCTCCTGTGCTCTGCCTAAATTCTTCATCCTTAAAATCATGAACATAATAAAATAGTTGTTGTTTTATGTTACTCTTTCTAGGCGTTTTGTTTCATAGTAGTAGATAATGGAACAATCATTGAATCAGAATCTGTGTATACATATACACATATATTTGTGTATATATATACATATATACATATGTGTATATATAATGTATGTATATATCTTAAAGTAAATATCTATAATAAATTTCAATTATCCACTCAATTTTGGAATTATAATTTATATCATACATGTATATATTATTATAATTTTCAAGGATATTATATTTAATATAATATTAAATTCATTTAATTACCTAGTATTCCCATTTGATAAATACCTGAAATCAAACTGGTATGCCAACTAAAATTAAAGAAAATGTCGGGCTTCTCATTTCTCTATATGATGGTCTTTCTATCAAACTTCATTGTTTTATTCCTCTTTCATGTTTTATAAATGTCATGCATTTTTAGAATGGACCAGTCTAAAAGATAGTGATTCAGAAACCTTGATTCTGTCTTAAAGTGTTAACAATTTTTGATTGCCCTTTCTTATTAAAAAAAAAATCTATCATCATAAACCACAATGAATTTTATCAGAAAAAATTTGGGGAAAATTAATTTTAATTATGTGAGCAGTATTACAATTCATTACAACAAAATATAGTGTTCTGTAAAGCATTTATATGAATGTACATGTTATTTCTAATGCTGAGAGTCTTTATTTGGGGAAAAAAAGGCTACAATGTGATTTTAATAGGAGTGTTTCAGAAATTTATGTATCCTTTAGCATATCTGTGACAAAAAGAGGACAAAAACTGAATTATTAAGAAAGCATACCTAAGTCAAAAATAAGCCAAGTGTCTTAATTATGCAGACATTCTCTTCATTTAAAGGTAGAATTATAGAAGCAGCCACTGATGTCCCTCAACAACAACAACAACAAATATATTTGGAGTATTTAATTCTCATCAAGAAGTGACTTTAATGTTAAGTGGGCAAGAGCTCTCTTTACCAAAATCAAACGTGGTGCTAATAAGTAACTCTTCCTCTTTCTGCTTAGCCCTGAAGTTAAAAAGATTACCTGGTGTCTTTTACCAGCATATGGAAAGCAAAGGATTTTTGCCTCAACTAAATGGTACTTTCCCCATCTACTTGTGTGATGATGTAGGCATTGAAGTTCCAGACACACATTAATAGGTATGACTGAATTTCCATTTATAGTTAAAAATGCACCTTTTCAGCTGTCCTTGGAACAATGACTCATGGAGTTTTGATCTGTTAGAATGTAAGAATGTGAAAACGTGTCCTGGCTAGTCAGTTCTAACTTACTTTGTTGCTGCTTTAAGTCATCCTGCAAACAGACAGCCCATCTAGCCTCTTGAGACAGGGATTGCATCCCTCTGTGATGACTCGGAATGGCCACTAAAGGTCACTCTTACTCCATTTTCTTGGTCCAGGTTTGAAACCTGAGCCCAGGTATTACAATCTGTGAAACACCCATTTTTGCACCAGAAAAGGAGGTTTTGGAGATAGAACTTTGAGGGAACCAAGAAGTACTGGTCAGCACACCCATCCAGTACAGGAAGGAAAAGAACCTACTTGTGTAAGCCAGAGGTTTGAAACAGACGGTTTGTGTTACCCATGTTAACACATTTCTAAGGAAGTTATCAAAATTCATAAAAAGTTCATTTTAAAGTAAATACTGGGCAGATGTGAAATTCAAGATTAAATTCTGACCGAGAATGAAAATATCTGATTTAAAAGAGAAATCATTCAGTTTTAGGAAACACATTTAAGACCTCAAATGCGTATTGAGTTAATAAATTATAACTGATCTGATTTGAAGAAGGGGGAGGCGAAGAACTAGAAATAGCACTTGCCAGAAATTCAACAACTTAAATCATTTGAAAAAGTAAAGGCATTACATAGAAGAGTCATTTCCTTTTTTGCACATATGTGTTTGGAATATTTAGGAAATGCCCATATTTAAAAGTATTAGATTTCTTATATATGTGAAAGCCCGGCACAATTTGCAGGAGACTCAGTTCCAATAGCCAGTATAGATGTCCATTCTCACTAGGAAGAAAGGGAACATAAATTAAAACAAAGAGTTCCTTAACTTCAAAAACAGCAACAACAATTTTTTAATGGTAAAATTTCAAGTATTAAAATTATAGAAAATCAAATGCAACATGTTTTTTTCTGGAATTGTAAGTACTCAGTGATATTTGGCATTGCCTGGTAAAAAAAGAATGTCTATTCTTTTAAACTTAACAGTTTACCTCTAGGATTTACTTAGAAACACTATTTGTCGGGGCACCTGGGTGGCTCAGTTGGTTAAACGACTGCTTTCGGCTCAGGTCATGATCCTGGAGGCCCAGGATCGAGCCCCACATCGGGCTCCCCGCTCAGCGGGAAGCCTGCTTCTCCCGCTCTCAGTCCCTCTGCTTGTGTTCCCTCTCTAGCTGTGTTTCACTCTGTCAAATAAATAAATAAAATCTTAAAAAAAAAAAAAAAGAAACACTATTTGTCCAAGGAATTATGTACAATAAACTACAGTGATAAAAGTAACATGGCCTAAAAGGTCATTATTTAAGGACTAGCTAGATATTCCATACTACAGAATATCATTTATTAGTTTAAAAAATCCTTTATGAGCTATAACAGAAAGTTATAAAAAACAGAAAGTTTTTTAAAACATTTGAGTGATGAATAACACAATTGCCAGTAGAATAGTAGTTTTAAAATCTCAAAATTAAAATGCTAGTTTGAACCATATGAAATTGTCAAGATGCAGCTATTTTTGATTGAAAAAGAAGGCAATTTCATACTGTTCAAACTGTATATAGAAATAAAAAAGTAAACTAATTTTTTCCATGAGTACCCAGTCAGAAATGTTGATATGAGGGAAACTTTTGGTAGTTAAAAAAAATTTTTTTTCAGGGGTGCCTGGGTGGCTCAGTAGGTAAACCTCTGCCTTTGGCTCTGGTCATAATCCAGGAGCCCCGGGGATCGAACCTCCCGCATGGAGCTGCCTGCTCCGAAGGAAGCCTGCTTCTCCCTCTCTCACTCCCACTACTTGTGTTCCCTCTCTGGCTGTGTTTCTCTCTGTCAAACAAATAAAATCTTAAAAAAATTTTTTTTTTTTTCAAAGAGAGTGCACTCATGTATTGTGAAAATAAAACCTTTTAATTATATGACTCCCCTCCCCCAATTTTAATATTTTAAATCCTCGTTTACATTTATATGTATATATTACATAAGTTATATCATATATATGTGAGAAATATAAATAAATAAATAAATACATACATATGTGTGTGTGTGTGTGTATAAAATCATGCCAAGCAAATTATTAGGCTTCACTGTTAATAGATGTCAGCTAAAGTTAATCTGTCCCTCAATGTAGTATGTTGGATAAGAGTACTCTGAGTTCTACAGAAAAGCCAATCCTCTCTCTAAGACCTATCATGCAAATTTACAGGGCTGACTTTGCATGGGAACCTATCACTCAGATCTTAGGACACATGCTATAAGCTTATTCAGTATATCATATATCAATGATGTATCAACAAATTTTGAGGAGCAAAGGCAATAGGGTTGGCCCTTTCCTTTTCACTCACACAACAATCTCCACAATAGCATAAAACTTTGTAGATGCTTCTGGTAGTTTAGAAAGGTAGAGGGGTTGACATCACAGCAGATAGTTATGTCTAAAGAATGTATTATACATCACTTCTCTTAAAAGTTTCCTTTTTCACTTCTGCCCACACACACTCTGACTTTCCCCACATCTTTTTCACCCCTCTTTCCAACCATCCTTTATGAGTTGTCACTAGAAAGCCCAATTACCCATCACTCTGTTAGAGCAGTTCAACTCTTGCCAAGATCTTGTTTTCAAACTCAGCCTGACATTTACTTTTGTTTATCCCAACTTTCTAGGATTTTCTGATGAACAATGTCATCTTATCCTTTAATATTATCTACTCTTTCTAGAATATAATTGTAAATTAAGTTGCAGTTTTATTTTATCATATTTAACTGGTATATAGACTAAATAAAATCTAGCCCCAATCTTCATTGGTCTCAGAATCTGGGAAGAAATAGAGGAGGCTATAAAAAAAGGTTTAGAGATTAGATAAATTTGGGTAACTTTGAATCAAAATTAGTTAAATGGTTTTCTTAACTGCGCTTCTGAGAAGGTTGAGAACATTTATTATGTATGGAGATTCTTCAACAGATGGATCTACTATATATTATTTCAAACCTCTTTGAAGACGGGACTCAGAGAGTTCTATAAAACTTACAAATGAAAACTGGAGAACACCCAGTTACAGTACAATGCAAAAATATATATATTAAGCCACTAATATAATACAATGAAAGAAAAAATTAATAATTGCTACATGGGGTAAAAATCAGAAAAAAGTTTCAAAGAAAATAATACTTAAATGTAAAGTAATTTTCTGAGATCTCCCTTCCTCCAATTAATTCTACAAATTGTCAGAATAATCTTCCTAAAGCACAGTTCTAATCATGTTAGATAAAAGAAGAGTTCAGCACCTATTTCTTAACCTACATTGGATATCACACTTAAAGTTCCTCTCATCCTTTTTTTTAAGATATATATTTTTCAAGATTTTATTTATTTATTTATTAGAGAGACACACACAGAGATAGAGATAGAGAGAACACACAAGTGAGGGGAGGGGAGGAGGGAGAGGGAGAAAGAGAATCCCAGACAGACTCCATGCCCAGTGCAGAGCCTGACTTGGGGTTCAATTAAGTTGCAGTTTTACCTTATCATATTTCACCCTGAGATCATGAACTGAGCTGAAACCAAGAGTCAGATGCTTAACTAACTTGGCCACCCCAGCACCTCAAGGTTCCTCTCATTTTTGTCCAACTTGCTACTACAATTTTATTTTCCTTCTCCCTCTGATATAATCTGTGAGCTCTACTGTCAGTCCCTTCCATATTTTAAGTGTTCAATAAGGTAATCTTTTCAATGAGCCCAAATAATCATTTGAAATGGTACCAAGTGTATAGTGAGCTTGATATTTTTTAAAAAAGATTCAACAAATAATAATATTTAATGAAAATAATCAT
Organism: Spilogale gracilis; assembly: GCA_004023965.1. Classification (NCBI taxonomy): domain Eukaryota; kingdom Metazoa; phylum Chordata; class Mammalia; order Carnivora; family Mephitidae; genus Spilogale; species Spilogale gracilis. Next base: position 127,234 of record PITA01001815.1, read on the forward strand.
ACAAAATAGGCAGGGAGTTATTATTATCTATGTGACTGGAATATTCAATATACTTTTTGTCTTATTCTGATCCTTAACTTTTCAATGATGCTCTATTTCAGAGTGAAAACTTCAGTTAGCCGCAGGATTTTCTACTGATTTTTAGTTAATAAGATGTCTTATGGCCAAAAGGGATAAGTGCGGTTTAGTAAACAGTACCACTCCAAATTTAACCTAGCATTTAATTTCTTTTGCAGCTGAAACCGGCCTTGAGCTAGAAGCCAACAAAGAAGAGACCACAGGCCTTCTACTTCTAAATGTTCCTACCTCCTCTCTGTCACTCCACTGTACTGTTTCACTCCTATGAGAATCTAAAGTCAGGAGGCTAAGAAGTAGGTAAGGGTTGTAGGACACTTCTCAGTTCACAGTGAAGACTTCCTATTATCTAGACTTGGCAAAATATTCAAAGGGATTCTCTCCCTTCCCCAGACTCTTATTCTGATTCTAGCAGGATCCTGAAAAATGCATCTATTTCCTTCGACTGGCCTACTGTGACTCTTTTCATCCCTGGGTTTTTATAAGTAACCAGCCAGTCTTTCCCCTGAAATTTCTTCCCTATCCAGCCCTATTGAACAAGACCCCAAATTACCCCCTCAGTCTTTTCTTTTTTTTTTTTTTTTAAGATTTTTTATTTATTTGACAGAGAGAAACTCAGCCAGAGAGGGAACACAAGCAGGGGGAGTGAGAGAGGGAGAAGCAGGCTTCTCGCCGAGCAGGGAGCCCGATGTGGGACTCGATCCGGGGTCTCCGGGATCATGACCTGAGCGGAAGGCAGTCGCTTAACCAACTGAGCCACCCAGGCGCCCCACACCTCAGTCTTGCATGGCCCACTTCTGGATAGAGGAAACACTTCAGAATTGCTTGCCCAGTGAAACTGAATCAACTCTGAGCATGTAGGTTTCCCCTACACCTAGGATCTTCCCACCGCACAAGCAGTTTGTCAGCCTTTTGATTGTTCTCAAGATTTCCAGGACAAGAGATGGATCCAGTTCAGAGTTCTTTCTGTCTCACTCCTGAGTTCTCTTTCTCTACACTCTCTGGACTTTTTTCTATCTGGTAGTAGGTAAAGAGAGTCAGTAGCCAGGTTCCTGGCTATTTCTTATGACAATGTTCATATGCAGATTTATATCACATTGATAGGTAATATATGAGACCTCACTGGAAATTTAAAAAGGAAGGGTCATATTCTCACCTTCCCACCCAACCAGGCTCACACAAGAAAACCAACCAACCAAACAACCAAACAGACAAACAGAAGTTGGTTTTCTAGACCTTATCAAGTATGTCACAGGTTAATTTGTTTTTAGGGGGAAAAAAATGTGCTGCTGTCATCCTGGTACCCAGGAGAGAGAGTGCTGCTGCCTGAGAAGAATTAACTGGCCAAATCACACAGTGGACCTGAGGGCACAGGGACCCGGCCGGTGCCTCAGTTTTGGCACTGTGTAGCCCCCAATAATGACTAAGGTCAGACCACCCAATAACTGGATGGGTAGAAAAGCTACAGCATCTTCAGTTTGATTTAGAGAAGTAAATAAAGGTGGCATTTGTTTACTCAAGTGTTTTGGTGTCAAATTTATAATGGCTCTACAGAGATAAACCCAGGCTTCCTGCCTCCTTCTCCTGTATTTTTCCCAGCACAGCATGGTTCAACACCCAAGTACAAAGGCATACACATCCTGTGTGGCACTTTATAAAAATGGATATAGTGTGGGTTATTTTTAAACTGTGGTGTAAACATTTTACCTCTTTTTCAATTAAACCAGAAATGTGATGAGAACTCATTAAGTAAAAGTAAAAAAAAAAAAAAAAAAAAGTCATCTTTATGTTTTAAAATCAATTAAGACTTTCCAAAAGTGAAAATCATGACCTAAACAAATGGACATATGACTTACTGCTGTGCATGGTGAAGAGTATTTACTGGCTTATTTGTTTTAAGGAATGTTACAAAACCTCCACACTGGATAGGAATGAGATAGTTCAAAGCAGAAATTAACTTGTAAGGAGAATATTATGTCATCTTATTATGTTTACTCTAATAGCACCCATTAAAACAGTATCGCTATTAATTACAAGTAGAAAATATTGATGCATATTCCAATATTTATATTAGAACTTGGTTCCTAGAGTGTACATTGTTGGCATTTCTATTTAGCATTCATCATATATAGGATCTAGTTCATAGAACTTTCTCACGTAAGTATAATGTCTGTCCCCCAAAAGAAGTAAGTCTGTTAAAAATTAGAGATCTTTTCCAAAATGATATTTATTTAATGAAACATTCTAATTCTTCACACTTCTTCTCTCTGAGAGAAAACAGCCAACAGAAAAACAGCAAAAATGGCAAAAGATTCAACAGAGTCCAGAACACCAGTAATTTGTACTTCTGCCTGTAACTTAGGATTTTAGTTGTCTTCTCTAGGCAGTTTAACTTAATAGAGACTATTGTTTCAAACTTTCCCCTACACAGAAGTTTCATTTCAAAAGGCAAAAAAGGACTTATATGAACAGATGCTATCATAAGTACATAATATTTTCAAAGTGTTTAATTGAATACTTAAATAAATGTTCCCATTTCATAATCATTGGTTCCTACAATACCCATGGACTCATATCAAGTTGAAGATTTCTAAGATTACCATAACCTCCAGTCTCTTTTTACTAGTGATTTTCTCTACCCACTCTTGTTTTTCCTTTCCCCATACCAAAATAATTCTATAATCCTGAGCAAAAGATTTATTTTGGTATTCTTTTTATTTATTATTTATCATATTTATTTATTAATAGTATTTGTTTATGGTTTTCTTTCTTTTATTATTTATTTATGGTTTTCTTTCTTAATGACATTAATGCTGTCATTTTTTAAAGAATATTGTTTATTTCTCAGACTTTTTATTATTTCTATCCTTACCAATTAAGTTAACATTGAAAGCATGATGTAATAAAGTTTTTGAACCAATCAGAAATATAACAAAATGGAATGTATGCTGGTAAAAACTGGCTGTTTACAGTAAGAACTACCACGAAATTTATCTTCATAAAATATTTACTGACTATAAAAAGAACTATGAGTGCTAGCAGAAACAAAATAGAGGCCACATATGAAAATCCTCTGCCTTTTAACAAAAACAACTCTATAATAAATGGGTAGGAAAACATAAGATCTTATAAAAAATGTGCTTCATCAATTGCATATTTATATAGAGAAAAAGTTTCTTGACATTCACTTCAGATCACACAAAAAAGTCATATTGCCAGGTGTAGAAAAGATGTAAATGTGAAAAGGAAAACTTAGTTTTTAGCGCAGTGCTGTCCCATATAATAGCTATGAGCCATTGATTCTTGAAAAATAATTTGCAAAATCAATTCTTTCATCATACTAGTCACATTTCAAGTGCTCAGCATAATAAGTATATGTGACTACTAACTACTATATTGGAAGGTGCAGAAATAGGACATTTTAATCATCAAAGAAAGTTCTATTGGACAGTGATGTTTTAGAGAAAAATACAAGATAACATCTTAGCGACCCGTAAGTCACCTTGTAGGTAACAATCTGTTTAATAGGTCACTAAAAGTGTTAACTCTAAAGAAAAAATTATATACAAATAGCAAATTAAAATAGACATTTCTGTTTAAATACTTTCATAAAACTGTAAAAGTGAAAAGAATTTTAGTGCTATATAACTATAAAACCATCATTATATAAATGGACATCATTAATTTAATTTGACATTTAAGATGTTTCACATATGTTAATTTGCTGTTATTAGATTTAAGAGACAGTTATAGATTCAGGTCCAGTTCTATTTTTCAATATTTTTTCATATTTTATTTTTTTAATGAAGTACAATTAATAGGGTATTATGTTAGTTTCAGGTATACAATATAATGATTCAACAATACTATACATTGCTCAGTGCCCATCAAGATAAGTGTATTCTTAATCTCCTTCACCTGTTTCACCCATCCCTCACCCACCTCCCCTCTAGCAACCACCAGCTTGTTCTCTGTATTGAAGAGTCAGGCTTTTTCTCCTTTTGTCTCTTTTTTCTTCTTTGTTGGTTCATTTGATTTGTTTCTTAAATTCGACATATGAGTAAAATCATACAGTGTTTGTCTTTTTCTGACTTATTTCACATAACATTATACCCTCTAGTTTCATCCGTGTTGCTACAAATGGGGATCTCATTCTTTTTATAGCTGAGTAATATTCCACTATATAGAATTACACACACATGCAAACCACACACACACATCCTCTTTCTCCATTTATCTTTGGATGGACACCGGGTTGGTTCTCAATTTTGGTTATTGTAAATAATCTGCAGTAAACATGAGTATTTCTTGATATAAGTTTCACTTATACTACAATAGAAAATGAGTACTCCATAATTGTATTATTTCAATAAATTAATAAACTCAAGCATTTGTCTATTAGTTTAGGATAATCATTATCCAGACTATGGCCAGTTCCTTCCCAAGTTTATACCACCTTACTATGTAGCACTACTATTCTTTTCATCTGGTTGCTGAATTAAAAATCTAGTAGCTAACTGTGATTCTTTTTTTCCCCTTACACACACATTTGACTCATTTCTGGATATCCTTAAGGTTACTGCCCATATTCACTACCATGTTTATCTATCAATAGGAAATTTTCTGAAGTAACAACACAGACTTGAGGATTCAGCAATTCAGCAGAATTGTTTTTCCCTCAGGCCCTTTCTTGATAGTCCTGTAATGAAAAACAAGAGAAGATGGTAAGAAGCCAAAGTCTCAAACATTTCAAACAGACATTTTGAAGTTCAATTTGTGCCATATTGTTTTTACCATGCTAAATCTTTTACCACTCACTTGGAAGTGGATTTATTATGTTCAAAGAGGTTGCTCAGATGTCTGTTCTGCTTGGTTTTCATCAGTATAGAGAGGCTGAGATGAATAAAACTCATGGGACAGCACATCAGAGAAAGGACTCAAAGCAGGAGTCTGCGGAAGCTCTTTATCCTAGGACAAGATGAGAGGAGAGAGAGCCAAGCTGAACAAAAATCACACTTCACTCTGTGAAGGAGCCTCGGAAAGATGTGCTCCAGCATGGCTGGAGCATCCCTCAGAGCGAGAAGACTTCATCAGGATATCACTGCTGCTCGTTTTGAATGCCATTAAGGATCTGAGGTCACTCTTTGGCATCAGAACAAAATCCTTTGACTCTGCTTTTTGCCATTCTCTTTATTTAGCAGTAGATCACAACCATTTAATCTTTCTCTGATTGTCTACTGTCAGTAATAATAGTACTAGTAGCCAATAATACTAGTGGCCAATATGTAGCCAATAGTACTAGTAGCCTGTATCAGCTATTAGCCAATAAGCAACTAGTAGTTGATTACTCTATGGAGGGGCTGTTCAGCGTGCTTCATGTGCACTCAACACCACCCTCTCCTAACAACGCCAGGAAGCAGGTGCTGTAATTGTCTCATTTTATGAATATAAAGACAGAAGCGTAAGGGGAGTTGGTAATCTGTCCTAATGACACAATCGGTGAGTGACAGAATGTGGGTTAGTATCCAGGCACCTGACTTGAGTCTGTGATCTTAACCATTATAGGAGTTTAAATGGAAAGGCGTAGAGCGGCCAGGCATGTAATGATAGGAGTTGAACTGGAATGACAAAGTCTCAAGTCTTGCGGGAATCTGTGGTGGACTGGAAAGGTTTGGGCCAACTCACCAACAAATCATACCAGTAGTTGAAATATATTTATTAAAGTGAAAATAATTTCAAGAGCTTAACTTCATCTAAGTTGCTTAGTTACAGAAACAGACACAAACCTCTCTTTTCCAAGTTCCCTAAAAAGTTATTACCTCTCCTTTCTTCTACTCTTAATGAAGTTCTAAATATTTTGAAGGCTCAGCCACAAGGTGTCTGCAAGCTCTGGAGTTCCTGGATTTCATGTGAATTATATTCTAACTCCTTTGTATATGTTATATTCTCTCTTGTAAGCTTTGAGAATTTTCTTTTTTTCTTTGATAATCTTAAATTTCACTATACTGTCTCCAGACATAGGTTTTCTTCCTTATCTTTCCTTTTTGGCATATCATAGACCCTTTCAATCTGAGGTTTTTACTCTTTTATTAATTCTGAGAAATGTTTATTATTTCTTCAAGTATTTCCTCCTCTTGCTTTTTGTTTTTCTTTCCAAAAATACTATCTAGGATGTTTCATTTATGTTTTTCTCCCATATATCACTTAACTCTACTTTAAGTTTTCTATTTATGTATCCCTTTCTGATTTCTTCTGCAATGTTTCCTAAACTAAACTTTCAGTTTTGTATTTTATGGATTCTTTATTTATACCAATTATCATTTATTTAGTCTATTACACTTTTCACACAAATTTCTGCTTTGTTCTTCTTATGGTTTCTTAACCATGTTGCATATCTTAAATAAGTTTTCTCTTTTGTTATGCTGAATTATATTATTTGGTCATTTGTTCTACTTTCTCTGTTTCTACTGGAATATGAATCCTAATTTATTTGTAGTTTTGAAATAGTTGTGCTCTGAAAATCTTCTTCTCCCTCTCCTCCTCTTTCTGTGTGCCTATGAGATCATATTCCTCTGGGGTTATTGGATAATCTATCTGGAAATGCATGAGGGAGAAGGGAGGTGGATCCTATTGTCCCTGCTGGCTCAGCATTTTGGTAGAAATTGGAACTGAAACCTCATTTCTACTTTTTTCTATTCTATTTTCCACATAGGATAGAGAACATATGCTCTGACCACAAAGCAATAAATTTAGAAGTTAATAATAAAAATATAAATAAAATTAACTTATACTTGGAAATTCTTTAAAAATTGCCAAATAACTCAGAAGTTAGAAAGAAATCAAAAAGGAAAATTTAAAAGAGCTAGAACTATATGATAATAAACACTACATATCAAAATGTATAAGGCTGCATAAGCCATGATTTAAGGGAATATTATTCTTTTAACGTGTATATTAAAAATAAGAAAGTCTATAAATGAATAAGGGCCTAACTTCTCAATTCAGAAAATGAGTAACTATGCAAAACAAGTATAGTAAAAAGAAATAGAAAATGAGAACATCATAAATTGTAAAATTAAATTAAAGATACAACAGAGTATCAAAAATATAATCGAGTAGGGGTGATGTGAGCAAAATGGCAGAGTAAGAATCCCTAGACTTTCCTTCTTTCCACAGAGAAAACAATTCAATAGCAATACATAGACCAATTCCTCAACAAATATAGTATATCATTTTGAAAATTTATTTGAAGTGGATAAATACTTTGAAAACTATAACTTACCCCATGAGATTTAAGAATAAATTAAAAGCTTGAAATGTCTTGGAAATATTAAAGAATAAAAATCATAGGTAAACAAAAATATTTTCCAAATAAACTTTAAGGCACAAATAATCTCATTGGCTATTTTACTAAACTTTCAAAAAATGGATAATCGCTAACTTAGAAAAATTCTAAGACTATACTCCTAGAATAAAATTGCCTTACATAGCCAGATAAAAAGAAACACCAGAAGTAGTCTTAACCATATTTAGTTAATCCATATCCAATCAACCTGTGTCAGAAAGTCAACCAGTAAGTGACTGCCTTATACTTTGAAATTCAGTCAATTGGCAACAAACTCACTACAAGTCATGCTTCTAAAACTCACATTAATCTACTTCTACTTGCATGATCAACAACGAACATACAGTTAGGTAGCCAATAGAAAACACACTTCAAAAATTAATAGTGATTCATTCCTGTCTCTGTAACTAATATAAATCTCATTTTGAGAATGACAACTTACTTCTGCTTCTATGCCCAACATAACACAAAACAAACTCTTTGCCAAAATCTTACATAGGCAGCAGTTTACTTTTTTCAACCAGACTATATAGATGACTTCCATAGCTCCTCTGCTGTAACATTCTGTAGAACCCTCAAACCAATAAGCATGTTGACCTGATCCCCTGTGCTTAAATACCTTGCCCTTCAAATTCGTTGTCAAATGAGCCTGATTAAAAATGAATAATCTTTTTGTAACATTGTTACTCCTAGCATTTTTTTTAAACTAGCATTTATAACCAATAGGTTTTCATATAAGGGAATTAGGTTCAAGTCATGGTATACAACAATTAGACCTTTTGGTTTGGAGGGACATCATATGGTAAAGAAAATTAGATATAGGCCTTTGTACAAAGTCATTAGATTTTTTGTTGCAACATCTGATAAATTTTTTTTTTCAGTTGAGTTGATTATCCTTTTCTTCCCTTTTGTTTGACTCTTTGTACAAAAAGTCTAGTCTCATGTGTTTTTATTTTGCCCTGGATTGTCTTGTGTTGAACATATAAGAGAGTGCTTCATAGGGGAGCTAGGAAAAACATGCTAGCAGATTATTAATCTTAACAGGCTGTAATGACTGAAGTCTTTAAGCAAGGACTTCTCATAGGCAGAAAAACAAATCCATGGAGATATTCAGTATTTGGCCCCAAATTCTAAAAAAAGACAGTGGAAACAATCAAGTTGTAAAATGCGTGAGATTAAGATAACACTAGATAGTTCCAAATTGGCACTTCACAAACTCTTCCATGAGGCAAATCATCATATTTAGGACACACTGGTCTTTGTAGTAAACAAACAATAAAAAGATATCTTTTTAGGATAGCAAAGGATATGTCCAATTAAAGCCTCATCTGTAACTTTATTTCCTTAACCAGGCCTGGGAAATCTTCCAGAGAGTTTTCCAATCCCTTTTTATACTATTTTAATTATACATACCTGTTTCCTCATGTTATCTGATAACTTCTGTCCAGCATATTAAATGATTCTACATAACTTTTGTCCCAATAGATGATACAACAAATGATTCAAAGCCAAAAACGGGATAAAAACCATGCTAACTGAACCTCAATGGAAAAGTCCAACTTCTGCAAACAAAAGAGCATTTTTCAAAAGGAATTAATAAAATTGTTGGAAAGATGGAGTCCTTGCTGGTCTCATTGGCAGCTCTGGTTGATGAAAAAACAAAAGAGGGACCCTGAGAATTTTATAAGCTCCCATCCCATCAAGAAACTGCTGATTGTTCCATAGCCAGGTGTATAGTAGTATAATAAATATGTATATTTGGTTTTTGCCCTTTGTTCCTGGCACAGACCTTCAAAATCCTTTGGAATTTTCTGAGTGATGCAAGTGTATTTTCTAACTCATAATAAGCCCATCCTGACAATGAGTTTATGCTAGCAAGTGACTCATGTTGGGTTCACAGAAAATCTCAATAAAGGCGCTGGTCAAACATGTAATAAGAGGATTGAAACTTTCAGGCTTACCTTCTAATCTCTGGGGAGAGAAGAGGAACTAGAGATTGCATTTAGTTACATGGCCAATAATTTAATCCATACCGATGGAATGAGGCCTCAATCAAAACCATTGAACAAGGAGGTTCAGAGAGTTATCTAGGTGGGTAAACACACTGATGTTTGGGGAGGGTGGTAGGTCTGTATTCCAGAAGCAGAAAGCATGAAAGTTCTTCCCCTGCTTCACCCTATCCAACCTTGTCCTGTGATGCCTTCCCATTTGGAAACTCCTGTAATATATCCTTTATAATAAAACTGCAATCTCAAGAGTAGTGCTTTCTTCAGTTATTTGAATTTTCCTAGAAAAGTATTAAATCAGGAGGCAGGAGGGTTGTGGCATCTCCAAAATGTGTAGAAAGTCACTCAGAAGACCATTATTATCGCACTCCCACCTCTGTTACCAACACAATCCATGCTTCTGTAATGTTGTTATCACCCCTCTCCTGTCTCTATATTCATCATAACCCAACACGGTCTTACTCCCAAAGCCCTATGTCATCAGTTATTTGTTTTCACTGTGACTACACCTGACCAATGTAATTCTCTGTTAGCTAAAGAAGGCATAAATTAAGCTTTTTGTTTAGAGGTATGGAGTGATGATACTATGTTTTGACACATAGATAAACTTTCATAATGGTAGAAGAAGCAACACTCCTCACCTTATTCTAAGATGTTAGTATAATCTTTAGAACACTCAGGAAATGATAAAACAAAAAAGGAAGTTCACAGACTTGTTTATCTAATAACTATAGATGCAAAACTCTGAAAGAAAATATTAGCAAATCTAATAATTTTTTGCTATTAATATAGCAGAATAATAAAAAAATGCATTATGGCTAAGTTCAATTTGTCTCAGGTATGTAAAGATAGCTCTATATTATTGTTACCAGATTGCATCATATCAACAAATACAGAAAAACATTTGATAATAATATAAAAGCACACCTAAAATTTGAAATAATTTTTTTTGGAAATCAGGAACAAGAGGCAACTTCTTCAACTTAATAAAAGTTATTTATGCAAAACTTATTGCAAATATGATTCCAAATGGGGAAATTTAAGAAGCATTATATTTAAAATTAGAACAATTACTCCTATCATTAATTCTATTGAATATTATATGTTAGCTCAAAAATGTGGAAGACAAGTGCACTAGTATCTAAGGAATGAAAAGGAGAAAATAAAATTGTAACTGGTAGATGATATAATTTTTTACATAGTAAATCCAAATAAACTACAGATTAACTATTAGAAGAGTTATAGAATTAGTTACAAATAAACTATTAGAAATAATGGGAAAGTTTAGAAAGGTGGATTAAAATATAGAAATCATTTGTTTTCCACATACTGGTCATCAGCTGAGATCATTAGTGAATATTTTTGTGATGGATGACTACGTAGTATGTAGACTATAGGTTAAAATGAATGACACTGAAATTTAAAAACCAACTTATAATTCTATATTCTGGTTTGTTTTGTTTTGTTTTGTTTTTCCAACTCTATATTCTTATTGTTTAAATTAGGTGAGCTTTTTTGTTGTTGTTACTGTTTATAAAATTCAAAACTAGGAAGAGGAATGATTTTACTTATGGGTAATATACATCAATAGGTCAATAAATCATTTTTAAAAAGTATTTCATCTCATTTAGAAATATATTTCTAATATTTTATGTTTAATATCAGATATCAAATCTTATATTAATGTTGTTCTGTTTGATTGTATGCTATTGTATTTATAATAATAAGTCAAATGATAACTCCAACCACTTCAATAAACTCAAATGCCATTAGTTCTTTTCCTTGCCCAGGGGGACCACAACTCTCTGTGCTCTAATTACTTCTGCTGTGGCTTGGAAAATGCCCCAGGCAGAAAGCCAGGGTGAACTTGGAGGTCATTTCATATGTTTCCTCTCTTTCAAGGATCACAGCCCGGTGCTATTTGGGGTCTAATGCTTAAAAACAGTTGCTTCATATATTTTGTCCTAATTTATAGTTATTTGCTCAAGGGTAAGCTGATACATGTTACTCCCTCCTGACTGCAAACAGAAATTAAGAGTAATGTTTTAACATGTCACTTTTTACGACATTCTAAAAACTACATCTTTGCAAATATTTAATTTGCAATGAAAAATTTTAGGCACCAAACTTATGTACAAGTGTTGGAGTGGGTTGCAGAGATAAAGAGAAGGATTATGAGATTCATTTGTACATTTTTATTTGTGATACTTATAGATAAATCAGCAAGTTGTAGGCTATGAGGTTCTAAAAACTGGAAGAGGAGTCCCATGCTAGAAATTGATATTTGGAGTTGTTGGCATGCAGTCTTATTTTTTAATTCTCAAAATAGATGAAATCGCCTAATTAGACACAGTATATTAAGGAAAAAGAAAAGAACGTAGAAACTAGTCCTGAGGAGATCCAGTATTTAATTGTTATTTGAAGAGGAGGAACTAGAGAAAAGACAAAAAAAATAAGGAGAAAAGGATGTAGGAGAGAAAATGCAACTTGAAAAAGCCAGGGATAAATTATATGAGAAAAATGAGTGCCCGCTATGTTAAAAATACATTGTAATTAAGTAAGACAGACTGGAAGGAGGCTGCTGGATCTAACAGTGTGCAATCATCTTAAGTATATTTACACTGTGATGCTAAGTTTTCAGAGGGAAGTGTGGAGATTCAGAAAGGATAGTGCCATGTGCAAGATTGCTTAATGTCACAACAGGATGTGGTCCAAAGCACACAAAACAAGATTAGCCTTAGATAGGAGAGTTTTGGCAAAACTACTTCTAGAGGGATTAAGGACAGCTTTCTTTAACCCTCTCTAATCCACTCACATGTCTAGATATAACCAAGAGCACTCTTAACACCAAGAACATATTTTTATGCTGAGTGAAATAAGCCAAGTAGAGAAAGTCAAGTATCACATGGTTTCACTTACTTGTGGTGTATAAGGAGTAATATAGAGAACAGTAGGAGAAGGAAAGGAAATGGGAAGTAGGGTAAATCAAGGAGGGAAATGGAACATAAGAGACTTTGTACTCAGAAACAAACTGAGGGTCTTGGAGGGGAGGGAGTGGGGGGATGGGAGAGCCTGGTGGTGGGTATTGAGGGCACCTATTGCATGGAGAACTGGGTGTGGGGCATGGGCAATGAATCTTGGAACACTGAAAAAATAAAATAAAAAAAAAAACTCATAAAAAAACTATTGGAAAATAGCAGCACTACATTTTTTTAAGTCCTAATTTTTTTTTTTTGGTAACTAGCAATATTTCAAATTTAAATAAAAGCATAAAAAAAAGAACATGATTTTTAACAAAGGGGAACCAACCCATTTTTGAGACAAAAATGATGTGGCACCACTATCCAGTCTCCTATTTTCCCACCCTGGTTGCAGGGCAGGTTGTTTTAATAATTTGGGAATTCATTTCCTGGTTGTTTTGCATGAAGTAAGATGCCATGTTAGTAATTATCTTGAACTTTGACTTCACCACATTGGCTTTGTTTGTTTGTTTGTTTGTTGTTTTGTTTTGGTTTTTTGCCAAACTTCCACTCAGAAAAATTCACAAGGGTCAGGTTGGATGGGAGGGTATTGTTCAAACAAGAATAAAGTGCCAACTATAGCAATACATACAATATATATATACAATAGTTCCTCTTATCCATGAGGAGTTCCAAGACATCCAGTGGGTGCCTGAAACTATAGACAGCATTGAACCCTATACAGACTACAGGTCTTTTCCCTATACATACATATCTATGATTAAGTTTAATTTATGTTAAACAAAGTAAGACATTAACAACAATAACTGCTAGTAAAGAAGAACAGTTATAACAATATACTATAATGAAAGTTATGTGAGTGTGGTCTCTCTCTCAAAGTATATTATTGTACTGTTCTCAGACTTCTTGTGATGATGAGACATGATAAAACACCTACGTGGTGAAATTAAGTGAGGTAAATAATGTAGGCATTGTGACACAGTATTAAATACTATTGACTTGCTGACTTAGGTCAGAAGGAAGATCATCTGCTTCCAGATCCTGTGGACTGCAGGTAAATGAAACCATGGGGAGTGAAACCACGGATATAGATGACTACTCTAGTACTTTTGTTAAAGTTTTCATCCTTCATTTCTCCTGCAAGCTCATGCACTTTAGAGCAAGTTATGCTTTCTAATAGCTCCATCTCTCCCAAGAGTGTTATATATTAGAAGCCAAAGCTCAATTCTCATGGACTCATTTCCCACTCAAGGAAGCAGAGAAAATAGTCATTAATAAATCAACAGGTTTATCTCGCTTAAGAAGTCAAAATTTAATAAACAGTAGGAATAAACCATTGTGCCAGATATGTTTGGGATTCATTTATTAATTTCAATGTATTTTAAATCAAATATGTGACTTATATGTTCTTACCAAGGAGAAATGTTCATAAATGATATTTTATGTAAAAAGAGCATAGATTTATACATTTGGTGATGGAAAGTTTAGGTGAATATCATTTTATGGCTATTCTTTTCCTATGAAGTAGGAAGGAAGATAATTTGCTAAGAAAATTAATCAAAATAATTTTAGACATAGTGCTAAAGTTGAAGAGAATGAGATGAATTTAAAAGGTACTCTCCAAAATTCAGAGAAACATTACTAGAAAAACAATGAGAAAGTAGTGATATTGTTGATCATTAAATTACATTTGTACCAATCTTCTGTCTGCTATATTTTCCCCTAGGGGTGCTCAGCAGACTGCACTTAGGAAGAGAGAAAGTACATAGTTGGAATCACAAAAATTAGGATTTTTCCAGGTGAGGTTAATAAAAGATATACTGGCAGTGTAGTTCAAGATATTGACCAGAAATTAATAAAGAGAGGGCTTCTGCACTTGGGACAAATTAAATGGCCAAGAAAACTATAAAGTGGCAGGCAGGCAAGCAGGCAAAATGGAAGAATATTCAAGAGATTGTATTCAGTGCATAGATGCCAAGAACTGGGAAGGCTTGAGATTTTACCCTATGTTCCTATGTGCAAGGTAGTCAATTGGCTTGCTACATTTCATGGATGTAGGTAAAAGACAACCCTTAGTTTGGAGGCAAATGATAGTTTATTATTCATAGGAATAAAATTATCAAGAATAGAATCAATTTTGCACTGGTTTCCCAGGTCCCAATTTCCACAAGGCAACACAAAGCACCAGATGACAGATACACCTGCCTTGGATTGATTGCAGGAAAGGAAACTTGAGTTTAGGGAAACCAAATGTTGTGTAGTGGTCAGTGAGTGTGCTTACCCTTTGCTCTGTAGAAGATATTATATTTATTACACTGGATAGTAAAAACAACTGTCCTTTGCTCTGGAAGAGATGCCATCTATCTTTCAAGGTTGTAAGCAAACATGCCCCTTGTTCTGGAGGGAGTATTTCTATCTGTGGAGCAATTTTCTATATATCCTTTCTTTTAAAGATACTTTAGAACAAAGTGCGATCCATACCAAACTTTCTCTCTTTTTTTAAGACTTATTTATTAATTGGAGAGAGAAAGAGAGAGAAAAGAGAGAATGCCCCCCTTGGGGGGGGCAGGCAGAGAGAGAGGGAGAGAAGCAGACTCCCTGCTGAGCAGAGAGTCTTACACTGGGTGGGCTCAATCCCAGGAGACGAGATCATAACCTGAGTAGAATCAAGAGTCAGATGCTTAACCAATTGTGGCACCTCAGTACCTCACTTTCAAGATGTACCGAAGTGTGAGATAACCATGTCTTCTGACAGTAGATCTCTACTTTCTGGATTCTGTGAGAGAAATAATTTCAGGTGATAACAATTTCCTGGCTTTGGTTTTGAGAGTTCATGGCTAAGAAAGTAAATAA
Organism: Spilogale gracilis; assembly: GCA_004023965.1. NCBI lineage: Eukaryota > Metazoa > Chordata > Mammalia > Carnivora > Mephitidae > Spilogale > Spilogale gracilis. The sequence continues at coordinate 142,494 of PITA01001815.1, forward strand.
AATAACAGTGGAATGTGTTGCTCCTTAGAATATTGAAATTTCCCGGGATGGTGGCAAAGGTTTGAGTTAAAAGGAAAATAAGAGTTAAAGTCTTTAATGTGAAGTATAGGATATAATGTATAATAATGTATCACACATCATGTATTCATAAGTATAGGACATAGAGCACGTAAACAGCAGGGGATAAAAACAGAATGTCTTATAGCTAGTTAGTATGTGGTCCCAAACAGAGATTTAAGAGAATGAATGTAATTGACAACATGAAGAAAATGGTTTCTACATTAAGCAAGTTGAAAGATGAAGGCAAAAAAAATCTTTTTGAAATGGCATTATTGTCTTAATTCTCAAGTATTCATGGATAATTTCAATAAGGCCAATTAAAGATAGTCATTGGGGAGCTTGATGGCACTTAACACATCATCTTATGTTAGAAAACTGAGATAGATTCTGTTGAAATGTCCCTGCAACAATGACTAAAAGACAACAATGACTAAAACTCTAAAGTACTTCTGGAAGTTTTCTGTGTTGTAATTGATTATTCTCTGTGAACAATATGAAAGAATAATTCATTCATTTACTGCCTCATAAAAAAATAGTAGGACTAGATCACAGTAAAGGAGCAATATATTTTATCTGTTAGGACCCAAGTCTTTAGAGTGAGACAGAACTAACTTTGCCATTTAATCCTATTTAACCTAGAGGAAAGTTTATCGATAACACAGGATGTGGACAGGAACATAATGGTGAAGATGATGGTTTTTATAATAATAATAGGAAATTCAAAATAATAATAGGAAGACGAAGAACAACAACAACAAGGACAAGGAGGTAGAGGAGGAGGAGAGAGGGAGGGGGGAGAGGTGGAGAAAGGGGAACAGGAAAAAGAAGATTGTTTTAGAATGAAAGCAAATAAAATATAAAGATTCTGATAACTGATTCTGATCATTATTACCACTCTTTTCATTTTATTACTATGCTGACAGAAAGTTCATCTTGTCAACAGATGGACCTACACCAACTATTCAAATCAGAAATTAGGTGTTTGTCTCTAAGCAATCTTAAGACATACTTGAAATAATAGTGATTCTTCAACAGCTAATTCAGAAAGCTACACTAGCATTTCTATCTCAGTTTAAATCAGTCCACATCAACTCAGTAGATTAAATTATTTTAAGGGCCTCTTCCTGTTCTGAATTCTTGGAATAAATATATGAAGAAGTCACTGTCCCTGTTTATAAAGAATACAAAGTTTTCTACAGACTACGACATAGATTTTATCTCTCACAACATCTTTAGGTGTTTCATGGTAACTGTCCTGAAAAGGACTCTAAGATCACATGTAGATTCAATAGAAAAAATTACCATGCTTATTTTGAGAGTCTGCTACACATAGAAGGAGACTGAATACATCATAAGCCAAAAAGAGCAGAATGAAGTAACATTTAATTTTGCCTGCTGAGAAAGGTTTTTACTGAGAATTTGATATTTGAATTGAGCCAGAGAAACAAAATGAGTAGAATCAGAGAAAAAAAATTAGGAAAGCATTTCAAGCAGAGAGACAATAATAAAGAAAGACATGCATGAAATAGAAAAAATATCAAGTTCTTTGGAAATCGTGTCTTGCAAACAGCACTGGTAGCAGTAGGAGATGGATATGTACAGTAATGGACTTGAATGACATGCTAAAGATTTGGACTTTATCATGAGGTAATAGGTGATCTTGATGGAACTGAAATGGTAAATGCATAAACAAGTGAGATTTAAGATGACTGACAATAGCGTGTGCTACATTTAGAGAGATAGATGTTAAAAGTGAGATCAGAAACAAATATATTCAAGGAAGTAATGAATAAGATCAATGAGTAAAACAGGTGATAAGAATTCAGCTTTGAGAGAGACCAGCATACTGTTGTGACTGCAGGATCTATGAGGAGAAAGGTGAATAAATGTAGATAAAGACACTTTTTAAGTATTCAATGAAACAAAATAAGTAGATGACATGGCATCGAATCAATTTTGTTTTGAACATGTTAAATTTGCAACCTCCTGCTGCAACTTATAGAGAGTCAACCACATCAGGTGTTGGCAAATTTTCTGTTAAAGGATCCCATAGTAAATGTTTTAGGCTTGGTGGGCCACACATTCTCTGTCACAACTACTCAGCTGTGACATTGTAGTGAGAAAGCAGCCATAACAATAAATGAGTGTGGCTGTGTTCCGATACAATTTAATGTGTCAAAGTAAGTGGCCAGCTCAGGGACCTGTAGTTGAGGTAATACTCAAAGATGTGGATGTAGCCATGTTTATTCAGGAAAACAACAACAACAACAACAACAACAACAACAACAGCAACAACAACAACAGCTAAGGGGGGAAATTTTTTAGTCGAAGGCTGAGAAAGAGGAGATAATTAAAGACACTGGAAAAGAATAGTCAGACATGTAGGAAATTAACATTTGGGTTAATGGAACTGGGTCATAGAAGTGGAAAGATTAAAAAAAAAAAAGAAGAAGAGGAAGTGGAAAGATAGAGTTTTCAGGAGAAAGAAGTCACTAATGCCCTGTGTTTTAAGACTTCCAAAGTAACTCCATTAGGGCGTGAATAATGATTCAGCCAGTCCAGTCAAACTGATGTTATATTTTTTGACATAATCCAAAACAGAAAAAAAAAAAAGTACTACTCTTGGTTGTGTTTAATTAATGGATTACAATAGTGACTTCCCTCCAGTATTTACCATACATCAAAATTAGGATGATGAATAGAAGGGATAGTGTGCAAATAATTAGCATAATGGAATACTGCTGTGGTCGTCACTATAGAGTCATCACATATCAGTATGGTAAGGTTAAGTTGGCTTGTGCCAATTTTGTGATTCTTTTTCATGTCAGATCACAGAGCTGTAATAAGAAAATTTCTAATATAAACAGCATTATTGGTTATTTGACATAAACTCTTGGAAAATTATTTAGGAAATATATCATATTTTTCTGAAACAATACCTAAATTATACTGCTTTTTTCTGAAACGAGGTTCTCCCCACTTCTTATTTTTTTATGGTGGACTAGAACTCAGAGAATTTGCTAGGAATCCTAAAAGAATGAAAAAAATGATTCATTTTCTAGAAACAACATACTATAAAAATACTTTCAAGCATTAAAATGAACTGGACAAAGAGAATTTATAAATCAATAAGCAAGAGCTAGTTAAAATTACATGTATTTCCTTCATGAAGAAAGTATGGTTTTTGTTTAAGTGTACCTAAAGGAAGACATACTCCTACATCCTATTTGTGGTAATGCTTTCATGGGAACCAAAGGCAACACATAATAAGCAAATAACAATTCTCATTGCTTCAGATTCCAAGCCTTGTAAAAAATGAATATTATTCACCAAGGTTTACTTAGCCACAACTCCCATTGGCTTTAACGGGAGTTTTGCCATGGCTGAAGACCGCAAATAAGGTCCATGTTTCTGGTAATAAAAAGACTGCCCTGTTACTGTGGAGAAACTGTTAAACCACAGAGTGAAAGAAAACAGTTTCATGTCATTGGAGAAGTCTCCAAGTTGACTTCCATTAAAATGTAACCTTATAGTAGGATGTGGATGATTAGAAAGTACTTAGGATAAAGGACAAAGGTTACTTTCCCAAAAGAGAAATTGTGTTCCAGTGAACAGAGATTGTAGATGGGATGCCTAGGGATGCTGGCTTCTTTCCCAATCTGACACTTACTTGACTTGTCTTCTTTGGCAAGTTTTACGCAGGTCCTCCCTCTCCCCTCGTCCCCTGTGCCAAAAGGGGCCCTGGTCAATTCACAGCTGGACTACCGTTACCTTTCCTTCCTACAATCCCTGCCTGCTACATTTCTCCTCTCCACTCAACCTAATACTTTCCTGCTCATATTATCTTCATTCCTCATCATTTCAGCCCATGTTGTGTTCCTCTCTCAGCAATTTCTCATCCTTATTTTCATAAAAGTCATTTTCTCACTTTTGGCCTTTAGTTCCTCAGTGACCAAAATCTGCTGTCTGTTCATCCTCACCAGAATGGCTTATTCAAGTGGGAATACTTATAAATCCAACAGAGAATGTGCATTGAGGAAAATCAGCCCTTCTAAACTGGAGGGGCTAAAAATTGAGTGTCACAAGTAGATTGAGATTCAAGTGGGAAAATGAGTAAATACCCTAGAGCAAATTATTAGGTTTTTTTTAAAAATATTTTTATTTATTTGATAGAGAGAAACACAGCTAGAGAGGGAACAGAAGCAGGGAGATGAGAGAGGGAAAAGCAGGATTCCCACTGAGCAGGGATCCCAGGACTCCAGGATCATGACCTGAGCTGAAGGGAGATGCTTAATGACTGAGCCACCCAGGTGCCCCAAATTATTAGATTTTTTTCAATTTTTTAATTTTAATGTCAGAGAAGGAAAATTTCACCTAGATTTGATTGCCCAAACCTTTCTTTGTTTTTCCATGTAAATAAAACTGTATTTTTTTGTTTTGTTGTGTTTCAACTGGAATGAACTTTTGGTATTATCTAGTCTGAGGTTTGAAAACTATTATTGTTTTCATAGTAGAATTATTATTAAAGACGTATCTTACACATATATTTCATATATGTGTGTCATATATATTTATATATTATGATATCTATTTCATATATACTATATATCTTATGTATATGAGATATATATCAATAACCCTGAGAGGTATATCACCACTTAGGTCCTGAGAGGTTATTTGGAGCCATCAGGACTCCACTAGTATATTCCATCCTTCTCGATTTACAACTGAGAAAACTGAGGCTTAGAGAATATCAGTTTTTCACAGATACAATTGAAGGCAGAGCTGGCATTAAAATTCAGTGACCTGATTCTGAGTTTAGAGCTTCTTCCATTATTGTCTTTAAAACCATATTTTTATTGTTTGTTTGGGAAACCATCCATCCATGTTGAATGATCCTGTGATGAATTTTAGAATAAATCATGCAAATAACTCCATTGCTTTCAATGGAGTTTTATGATATCTATATTTAATGGCTTAGACTTTCCCTGATCACCAAGCCAGTAACAAATTTAGAAGTTTTATTGGGCCAATTGTTTGTTTTAGCAAATCGATAATTGAAATGGAAATTACTAACATTTATGAAAAAATATCATGAATAAATATCCTACCTGTATTAATGTATATAATTAATAGATTAAATTAATAATGTAAACCTATTTGAGAATTCTTTACATGGGTGAGAAAAAAGAAATATTTGGATAGTAATTGTCTCCTGACAGACACATCCCTAACTTTGGGGCACAATCACAGGACAAAACTACATATGGAGGTTATTATGTCCTATGTCTAAATATTTTAAGGTGCAAGTCAAACTAGGCCCATAGCCTCCTGTCTTATCCCCAAATCCCCCCACCTCAACCCTGAGGATTGCTCTTATATCCCTGAGGCTTCCAGAGTCCTGGGCTCTGTCCTGGATGTAACTTGATTCTATAGATGGATCTTCTGAGGAGGTTAGGTGGAAACTGAGGCTGAACCCAGGACTTCTAGATGGTGTCTAGATCTAATAGAACCCCGAATAGGATTGACTTCATTAGGTTTTTCAGGGATCTGGGAAGAATGATTTTCTTTCCTCAACTTCTTCTCTGATCCAGTACCTCCAAGTTAAGCATCTCCTCAAATTGCTCCTTGTCCTACAATTCTTAGCTTTTACGTTTTTCTCATGCAGAACCCTGTCAAAAGAACTTGACAAGTTGAATGGCCATTCCCTGACCAAGAAAAAGAACTGGAGGTTTTTATGGTTTAATTGATGCTGATATTTTACATTTACATACATTTAGTGGAATCTTGCAATGATGCAGAGGAGGAAATCTCTGATTCCTTCTGATTAAGAGTAAACAAACAGGGATGCCTGGGTGGCTCTGTAGGTTAAGTGTAGGACTCAATTTTTGGCTTAGCTCATAATCACAGCATCATGGGAACCAGTCGGGCTCCTGCTCAGGGCAGAGTCTACTTGTTCTTCCTTCCTCCATCTTCCTCTTCCTTCCCCTCTCCCCCTTCCCTGCTTACACAATTACAGAATTCTCCCCCCAGATAAGTAAATAAATAAAGCCTTAAGAGGAATGAACAAACAAACAAATAAATAAATATCTTGTTGAAGAGAAACATCCTGATTATATGATTGTCAGGCCAAAATATTGGGTATTTGCCATCTCTGGATTACCAAACATTATAGAGGCAATTTATAAAATAATTTGTTTGCTAAATGTTTCTTTATAACTGAAATAAAGAATTGCTGAAAAAACCAATTTGGTTTTATAAAAGAAATCAAGTTTATAATTAGTTTATTCTGGCTAAATCATATGTGAGACTTCATTCCAAAGGAGGGCAACTAGATGTACAGTTCTTCTAAATCTCTCACTCCTGAAATCAACTTGAGTAAAAAAGAATGTCTCCAACCATCAGCTAAATTCAGTAGCTAATCTGGCATTTTAAAAAGTTCAAAGACACCTTAACATTGGAAATAGTTCTGTTTCTGTAATGGTTCTGCCCATACTGCTATTTTCCATTGACAGGTAAGAGTGAGGTTTTGACACTCTTAATATAACATAGGGTGTTAATCTTATAATCACCCTGTCAGCACTTTCTGTCAGAGTGTTAATGGCCACCTTTCAGCCACTCAGAGGCTCTTGCCAATAAAAATAATACCAGTATCCAGCCAACCAGAAGTTATTCAGCTACTTTTTTTTTCATTTTTTTGAAACAACGAATAAATTAAAAAAAAAAAAAGTACCAGCCTTAAAAGCAGAAGTCTGTCTCTGTGTTCTAATTCTTTTTTTTTTCTGCAGTCAAGTGTCCACCTGGTAACAAGATTCAACCTTTATCTCAGTCTGAATCTTTGCATTACATTAATTTTTTTTCTTTATTTGAGTATAGTTAACACACAGTGTTACCTTAGTTTCAGGTGTACAACATAATGATTCAACATTGCTATATTTTATGCTATGCATTATATTTGAACTATCCAAAATATTTCTTAGTTTTTCACATAAATGTTCCAAGAAAAAGATCTATCTTGATTGAAAATGTAAAGTATCTTTTCTACCAGTTGGAAAAGGACAACTATTAATACACAATTAAAAATCACCAAAAACCCAGGGCATTTGAAAGCAACAACTGATATCCATACAGGTATGTTTATTACACATAGAAGCCTCTAGAACCCATTTCATGAAGAACTTTGAAGTAAACTAAAAGAGATTATAATTACCTAAAATTTTTGTTCTGGTTTTGATCCTTTCTTGAATCAAATAATAATCTACAACTTTTATCTATTGGACTAATTAGCTAGCATATAAATGACGGAGGAAAATTTGAGAGTTAACTGTGTAGGAAAATTATCTCACCAGCTGATAGTTCTTTTCTCTGATGTTCATTTCACTCTCTTGATTTTGCTTTCCTCCCTGACCTTCTAAAAACACTCATTTAAGTTTGAGGACTTCCATTCAGTGTTAACTGCTATCTTCTAGGTCATCAGAGCTAGACCTGGCACCTTGTATTTGGACGTTCTAAATTAGTGTGTTTTGTGTGTGTGTGGCTATATGTGTTTGTAATATCTTTGGCAAGGAAGTAACTCTATGATGCATAATTTCTTGTTGAAATATCAGGATATTTAGCATTGCAAATACACTTTCCCAATGGAATGCTTACTCATAAATCTACAATCGCCCTAACCACAAAGATCCATATGAAAATCTAACACATCGTGAGCTAAATTTCTCTTTTTGTTTCACTTTGGCTGATGTGCCATTATATCTCTTGTGTATTGTTTTAAAAGAAGCAACATGTATGCAATAGTACTATGAGTAGTAATGATTGCAACAAAGAGCTTCTGCAATAACTTGACTATTTGTGTTAAGGATAAATCTGTCATTCTTTTCTTTTTAGCCATAATAGTTTTAGATGACTTTTATTTTTTCTCATAGCAGACTGCACATGGAAAATATATTTCCAAGAAATAGTATCTACAGAAATTAATAATATCCTGTTTTCATTGAAAACTAAGTGAAATGTATTAGGAAATTTTTCACTGGGTTTGGCTGTAAAACAGGGAAAACAATGAAATACCAAGTATAGAAACAATTTTATGAGTACATGGGTTACATACTTTTCTGAGGGAAATTTCCTTTCCAAAATGCTGATAAAAACAAAGAAACCAAAATTTGAAGCTAAACACCCTAAGGTCAATTAACATAATGAATAGAAATTTATTAACATTTTTTTTCCAGAGACAGAAGACAGGAATGAGAAGTCATTGAGTAGAAGAGTTAATTATAAAATAGGTTCAACTGAACTTCTCACTTTAAGCCACTATTATTGTCTCAAAAACTGCATTAAAATTTATAAATTAGTTCTGGGACTGAGATATCTCGTATGTAGAATTTCAGTGAGCTTATGATGTATACAAATAATCTATGGTGTTTTTAATTGCTTAGTTATTTTTAAGCAAAAGAAGATGCTAACATAATTTCCTTTAAATCCTTAATTTCATTTGTAAAATAAGATCCAATTAGATGAGCATTCTCCCACTACTTCCAGAAAAGGATCTATTTTTAACTTTTCAAAAAAAAATTTTTTTAAGGTTTTATTTATTTGACAGAGAAAAACTCAGCTAGAGAGGGAACACAAGCAGGGGGAGTGAGAGAGGGAGAAGCAGGCTTCCCATAGAGCAGGGAGCCAGATGCAGGGCTCAAACCCGGGGACTCCAGGATCATGTCCTGAGCCAAAGGCAGACACTTAATAACTGAGCCACCCTGGTGCCCCAACTTTTCAAGGTCTTTAGTGTTCTTTGAGGGAAGAGTTAGAGTTGTGGAAGTAGACATTATCTGGGTAATAAGTGATGACATGTCCTTGTTGGTCACTGAGGAGGTAGGGAGTGGTCAAGATTTAGAGTTAGACTTGGTAGAAACAGATAACCCAAACTACTGGAATTGGTATGTGACACTGGTTTTTTGACTTATAAATCAACTATATTAGACTTAAAGTACTGAAAGTATTACCAAACATGATCAGTGACTTGGGGACACTCTAATAAATGATCTCTAAGACCTCTTCACATTATATGACTTGTTTCTGACTATAATTTGTTGTATTCATCAAAGACATTTTATAACTCCAACAAGTATACATAATTTTTTTCTAACGATATGAACAAAATGTTAGTTTTTACTTTGTCTCCCTTTCTTTTTTTTTTTTTTTAAAGATTTTTATTTATTTGACAGAGAGAAACACAGCCAGAGAGGGAACACAAGCAGGGGGAGTGAAAGAGGGAGAAGCAGGCTTCCCGCTGAGCAGGGAAGTACCTGTGGGGCTCGATCCCAGGTCTCTGGGATCATGACCTGAGCTGAAGGCAGTCGCTTAACCAACTGAGCCACCCAGGTGCTGCCACTTTGTCTCACTTTTAAATTGAGTTAGTTAAATGGTATTTTTATTTACATTTCAAGTCACTATTTCAAATATATAGTATCATTGGGACACCTGGGTGGCTCAGTTCTTAAGCATCTCAGATCATGATCCTGAGGTTCTGGGACTGAGCCTCGCATCGGGCTTTCTGCTCCATGGGAAGCCTGCTTCTCTCTCTCCCACTCCTCCTAATTATGCTCCCTCTCTCACTGTCTCCCTCTCTTTCTGTCAAATAAATAAATAAAATCTTCAAATGTATAGTATCATCAATAATCTGAATATATTCCTATCAAAGCAGTATGCAGGTAATTCAAAATAAAGCACCTTATATTCCTTCTCTTTCTTACTGTTTTGTAACTTCCTCATGCTCAGAATGTGGGAGATTATTTTCATGGTGGCTCATTTTTTTCTTGCTCATAGATATTCCAACATTCTGAGCACTTAACATTCACCTGACTCCAGATACCAGGATACATGGCATAATATTAAAGAATTTTTGGTGGAGTGTTTTAGTACTTGATACATGTTAAATAATAAAAAGAAAAAATGTATAATTAACAATAAAATGTATTATGTAGCTTTTTTCTGTAGCTATATATTAGCAGATACAAAAAGAGACAATAACAATAACGATCAATGTATTATAGCATTTTGTTTGCAAGCAACAACAACAAAATGACTTTAGGTTGACTTTGCTAACAGTTACTCCAGAGGTGCTTGGGTGTCTCAGTTGGTTAAGTGTCCAAATCTTGATTTTGGTTCAGGTCATGATCTCAGAGTCGTGAGATCAGCCCTGCATAAGGCTCTCCACTGGACGTGGAGCCTGTTTGGGATTTTTTCTCTCCCTCCGCCCTGCCCCCCACCTTGGATGTATATTCTCCCTCTAAAAATAAACAAACAAACAAAACCCAAAAACGAAACAACAAACAAACAAAAACAATAAAGAGTGACTCCATTCGAAGGACATGGGTGTGTTCACAGGATTAGAGAGTAGGCTGAAGATGAACAGCTTCTAAACTATTTTAGTTGAACTAATCTTGGTAGCAAGGCTTGCTTGGCAATCTTCCTGGGAAACAGATAAAGTTCAACTCATTCTCTCAGCCTTCCTTTCACAATGATCAGGCTTCGAAATCCTTGGCCTTGCAAGTTGTGGGGAGATGCAGAAGAAATTTCCAGTGATCTGAGGACAGCTTTTGAAGAGGAGGCAAGGCACACAGATTTCATGTTCCACTAAGATGACTTTCAATGAGCAGAGGCCCATCTGCAAATTAAATTGTGGAATTGGGTGGCCAAAATATTAAAATACATTATAATAATATTTATCTTTATAAGTGAAACAGTATAGTTTCCCACCAGTGGCAAGGAAACGCATATAAATATGTGATGTTTAGGTAATGAGAAGTAAAGAAGGGAAAGACCTTAGTTTTATAGATTTCTAAAACCAACCAAATGAAGTCTTATGTTAACATAGTCTAATAACAGCAAAACATTAATGACTTAGAAGTTATGGGTCTAAGCACTAGGGACTGACTAAAAGAAACAGGTGTTAAGACATTTACTTAGGCTGATGACAGTTTGCTGCTAATTAAATCATTAACTGAGGATCCTGCAACACTTTGGCAGCACTCAACATGCTCAAATCAGTTTCTCACACCTAGTTTAAAGGAGTGCTCTTGCTTTCTTTTTATCATTAAATAAGCTTTGCTTAATTAGCAGTTACCATCTCAAGTTTGCCAAACATAGCTTGGCACTTAATCTAACTAAACATGGGATGAATTAAGAACAAACTTTAAGAAAATTACTTTATGGTCTTTTATTAAATTTAGCAGATGGAAATATAAAACAACACAAAACAAAAATCAAAACCCAAAATGGCTGGGAAGACACCAAAAATGATTTTTAAAACTTGGGAATGTTCAAGAAAGAAATAAAAAGAGAAATGGAGAAATTTTATGTAAATGAGGATTTGAAAATGGGGTAGATGATATCATTAGCTAATTTATCCTCTTACAAACAAACTAAAAAAAATTCAAATAAGCAATAGTAAGTCCAACTGGTTTTGTACTCCAAAAGTACCACAATACACCATAAGCAGAGAATAAAACTATCCTCCTTCTTTCAGCTGACCCAACTAAAGAAGACTTTTAAACTTTCCAATTCTCAGAATCTACTTTACATAATAGATCCTCAGGAAATAAAACCAACCTATAAAATCACTCACTGAAAAGTAATAGACTGAAGAAGACAACCTTTTGAGATTGGCCAATGAACTGATATGGGCTCAGAAAAAAGAATTGTACTGTAAGGCTTGGAGTGAAATTAAATATGGCTCCTCTTTTTAGAGTTTAAAATTTGTCTCTGGGGGACAAAATGATCTTGGAGGAAACAATGAAGGAAACAAGACATAAAACAGGAAGTGCTTAAATTGTTTAAGAACAATTGGAAATTGAGTGGAAGTTTAAGGATGAAATAACATTTTAGAAGATGGACAGTAATAAAGTGAACACTGCAGGTAAAGCAAAGCTAGTAATGAGTGTGGTGCTTGGTAGGGTCACCCATTGGATCTGGGAACATGAGTGCTGGAGGAGATGGGTCACAATTCCATGGTGTAATGGATAAAAGAACTTTGGTTTTGGTGGACATACTCAAGATTCACTGGCCAAACCAGGAGTTCTAGAGACTTACAGAAAATGATGTTGATTGATTAGGGTTGAAAAATAGAAAACTTTGAAAGGCATACAGAAGAAATATAGAGGTATTTGTACTTGAAGCTGTAAGACAAAGCAGAATGAGTCTATGATATAAACCAGAGAAAAGTCTGGAAGGGATTTTCAGGAAGGATATGTCTACCTCTATGTTTCTTTAACATGATAAATACCAATAGATTTAAAATAGAAGTTGAAATCAACTGATTCATAGAGACCAGAAAATGTACTGCCAAAGAAATGGAAAACCCACAGTTACATCAATGATATGACTCAAACAAACAAGAAAATTTTTGATTTTTTTTTAAATGAAAGGGCAGTATTTAATCAAGCAATTGAGTAGAAATGTCAACCCCTATTGCATTCAGGCTGCCCAGCTGTAATCATTCAGGCCTTTAACCTTCAGCCTCAAGACTGCCTAGTCTGAAGCCAATTCTTTTGCACAGAGCATAGTGTATATTGGGATCCTCAGTCTGAGTGTTTGGTTAAACTTCAAAGTAGCCATGTGCATTTATCATTTTTCCCTTCTCAAATCCTTAGTTTGCAGAGACAGAGAAAGAGAGTGAAAAGGAGGGCATAAGGGAAAGAGGAAAGAAGGAGGAAGAGAGAATAGAAGAGGAGAGATAGGAGACAACAGAAGTGGGGTCAAACATAGACCAATAGTATCAACTACTTCAGTATGTTTTGAAAGATGGAAAGCACATAGAAGGGCAATTCTCCTAGAGGAGAAGTTACAAACTAAGTGCTTGTAGAGAGGAATATCAAAAAGAAAGGAGATTATTTTATCTTAAAGAATTCTTAGGGTTAATAAAGTGTCAGTTAACAAAGATAAGGTGCAAACTTGAAAATGGGAACTGCTTTGAAAAATAGGTCTGGAACAGCTGCCACCCTTCCCACACACACATCTATCACATTTCCCCATGTATAGAGCTACATGGCCATCCTCTCTTAGCAGCCATCTTCCTCAAGGCAACACACACATACATTTCACCTCACCTCTGCTCATGACTTTAGGAGATCATGGATCTATTAGGTGGAAAAATTGAACCACAAATTCCAAACTTAGGGACATCAGGCATAGAGAAAAAATGGTGATGTTGTACCATAAGGACAGTGGGAAAATATGAGAAAGACACAAGGGCCTCCATCCATCTTCCTCAACACTTCTCTCAGATGTGAACTGCTGAGAAAATCACTCCAGGCAGAAGAGCCGATTCTTCTCTGGAAAATATTAGGGTTTCAGAAAATGAAGTCTACATGGTGCCTGGGTGGTTCAGTCTATTAAGCATCTGCATTCAGCTCAGGTCATGATTTTAGAGTCCTGGGATGGAGTCCTGTGTTAGACTCCCTGCTGAGCAGCCTTCTGCTTTTCCCTCTGCCTCTGTTCCTTCCCCTTTATTCTCTCTCTCTCTTAAATAAATAAATAAATAAATAAATAAATAAATAAATAAATAAATAAATGTCTCTCAAGAGGAGATCCTGGGTGGCTCAGTCAGTTGAACGTTTAACTCTTGATTTTGGCTCTGGTCATGATCTCAGCATCCTGGAATCAAGCCCCATTTCAGGCTCTGAACTCAGTGGGGATTCTGCTTGAGATTCCCTTTCCCCTTCTTCCTCTGCCCCTCCCTCTGCACATACCCTTGTTATTAATTAATTAATTAAGTAAGTAAATCTTCAAAAATCTCCTAAGAAAAAGTCAGTTTACTGTCTGATCATCCTATTTTCAAAAAAGAGCCGCATTTACAGACCCACCCAAATATATGATGTCCAAACTTTTTCTAAAGCTCCTTGTTCAATATTAATGAATAACAAAATATCATTTGGGAAAAGCCTGCAACATAAAAGAGAAAAAAAATAAACAAGTGGACAGAAGGAAAAAAGAGAAAATTAAAGTTGAAAAATACTTTAAAAATTTATGATTAATATCATCAGCTATATAAGAAAAGCTATTTTGGTCTATGATACACAACAGGTGAGTAGAATAGAAAACACTTAAGAGATCAACAAAGAACTGCTGGAACTCAAAAATGTGATTGCTGGAAATGACATATGTTTAGAAGATGGAAGTTGGATATCTCCCAGGAATTTGAGATCATTTTCTGATGAAAGGCACATTTTTTCCCCAGCTAGAGCTGTGTTTCATTATACTCTGCTTGCATTGTGGCTATTTCTGGACTCCTAAAAAGCCTGTATTTCCTAAGGGTGACCAAATAACCAGTCCTCGCCTCTCTTCCAAAGAGTACTCTATGAATCTTGTGGAAACATTTCCATACAAACTAGATTATGGTATCAGTGTGCCAAAAACACTTCTGCTATATCTTTAGGGCTTGCCTACATTTTTGGATAAGAAATGACAAAGATAATGTAGCAATAACCATATCGACTAGAAATAAGTTTTTGAGTTAATTTCTTGCTGCAAATTTGAATTTTGTATATTGAAATTTTTATGTTTATGAATCTTGAATGTTTCCCATAAAACATACAAAGATTTGTAAATTAGATTGTTGTCCATAATAAAATACCATTTATGCAAGCAAAAAAAAAGTGAAGTATAGAGAGAGAGGTGACTCCATTATGGTATTAAAGCAATACCATATCATCAAATGGGTTTCATCACATATCTTCTTTTTACTTGTATTTTTAAAAAATATTTTTAAGGGGCGCCTGGGTGGCTCAGTTGGTTAAGCGACTGCCTTCGGCTCAGGTCATGATCCCGGAAACCCGGGAGCAAGTCCCACATCGGGCTCCCTGCTTGGCAGGAGACCTATTTCTCCCTCTCTTACTCCCCCTGCTTGTGTTCCCTCTCTGGCTGTGTTACTCTGTGTTTATATATATATATAAACTAAAGATTTCATTTATTTGACAAATATATATATCAGACAGATATATTTAAGCTAATAGATTCTCTGATTCCATTACTTATCCTCTGTATTTCTGCTGAAATATTTCTGCTGACAACTGAATCTACCTCTTCCACTTCAGTTATACATTTAGCAGCTCTTATTAAATCTTGGAAGCAAAATGAGAAAAATAAAGTTAAATAAACTTAAGAATTTTCTGTGAGATATATTTGTTCATGTTTTCCTGGAATCAGAATGGTACGTTAAGACTTGACAATAATTTCAGTTAGAACATTTCAATCTATCCAGTTCTGGAATGCCTTTTAAATATGATGATGATATAATACTGATGAACACAATCATGGTTTTTTTCTGTATTTTATTTCTTTTAATAAAGGCTCTTAGTTTTCTATTGTTCCTTGGAGGAAGTAACACATTAAATAGGGTAGAAACAAATACTTTGTTTCATTGGTTGAGGTTACCCGTACTTGTCATGTGCTGTCCATCTGGGTTTTAAAAAACGTTGGAATTAATACTTAATTACAAAAAAGATGTGTGCAACAAAAGCAATGACAGTTTATTTATCAATGCATTCCGTGCACTTACAGATCTTCCTAAAGAATGTCATTAAATGTCATTTTTAAATCTTTTTTTTTTCTTTTTTTTTAAGTAGGTTCCATGCACAACATGGAGCCCAAATGCAGGGCTTGAATTCACAACCCTGAGACCAAGAATTGGATGCTAAACTGACTGAGCCACCCAGGTGCCCCCAAATGTTTTTTAAAACAATACAAGTATGTAGTCTCTATTTTCCACTCAATAGAAAATTCGAAGCTGAACAAATTCTAAAATCTCAGCTACTTTCCTTCATTCCTCAACCATTTTTTATCGCTTGACTTTGAAAGATGGAAAGTTAATTAAGTAATAACCAAATCATTCACCAGGTTGTATTTTGACGACTCCTGGCCATTTTTTCAAACTTAAAGCAGGCTACTTTTAAGGTGAGTTGTTTGCATATGTGAATGTCATTAGTAGAGCTCCAGAAAGAAACTGGACTAAAAGGGCATGCTTAGGATGTATTCTACTCCAAAAGCACTTTAAAAATTTGAAGTTGGAAAATTGATTCAATATGTGGAACACATAAATATCTATTCTTCTAAAAATCACATGCACATTTACTTTTAGATAGAAAATTTTTTTTGTTGTTCACAAACTTGTATGAAAACATAAGTTTCATTTGGGGAGATGCAGACATAAATTTATATAGATAGATAAATATGTATTGATATATATTGATAAATATGTATTGATTGAGATTATTAACTTGCAAAGTTATGTAATATTTGCTTTTTTTCACAGTAAAACCTCTACATTACTCTCTTTATGTAGTGCTTCAGTTATGGGGAGAGGTTAGTATTGGGTCTTTATCACTTTTTAAAGAATAATAGTAGCTACTTTTATTCAGGTCAGGCACCATGTTAACTTGTGATATTCAATCATATCTGGTTTGCTTTTCATTTTTCTTCAGAAGTTTTAGTGTTTTAACCTGTTTATATAAAACTTCATCCATCAATCTATCTTTAGGGAAAATTTATATCATTATTATATCATTATCATTGGTCTCTTGATATGAAGTAGTTAAATGAGACTTGAATTTTGTACAAAAAAGTATCTTTTAATTTATGTTTATCATCAATGAAATTTATTTACAAATACTACAAATTGGAAATTTTGACTTGAGAAAATTACTAGCCTGTTTGCATAAAGGGTCTTCTACTTCCATTTCTCAAAACTGTTGGTTTCTGAAGATGGTACCCAATTATTCTATATTTCAAGAAATTTCTTTGCTCTTGGATATCTAGTACTTAAAACTTAAAAATGTAATGAGCAAGTCTACCGAGGCTGAGAAAACTTAGGTAAAAGACATTGAAGTTATAAAGGTATATTTAGCACAGGTCAAAGCTTGGTATTTACCAAAAGTTAGAGTTGTTTATCACCTTTTTACTGATAGAGTATGGTGCCTTCCTTTATTTATCAGTCAAACCCAGTTGCGTGAAAGAGAAAATGTTATTAGCATTTCAAAAAACAAAGGACTTCATACAGGAAATTGGATGTTTATAACAACACTGGAAGGGCTAGAGGAATGAGAGTCACAGACCAACTAGATGGAAGGTAGAAAGGGGTTTATGAGAACCAAACACACTATTTTCCACACACCCTCAGTCAACCATTCCGATCTTCAGACAGGTCTGAAGATCGGAATGGAAAATAATAATCGAAAAATAATAAACGCCTTAAAAATTAAGTTTTAATAAACATACTAGTGAAATATTCTCTCTAAAGATACTTTCTTAAAAAGTGTTTTCTCCCAAGTTTAATGGGACATCAGGTTTATCACCAATGTGGAAATTACTATGAAGAAATAATATGTCCTTAATGCAAAATTTGGAGGTAGATAAGAGTTGACCCCAAAATACATTATAGTAGAAAGAATTTGTTTTTTATATGGATTTTTTAATATGGATTTTTGAAAAGCATGAGCTATAACTCTGGCTTCAAAAATTAAAAATTGTGAGACTTTCTACAGGTTGCTTATCTTGGGCCTTTGTTTTCTTATCTACAAAAAAGTAATTGAAGTACTTCACAGGGTTGTTTTGAGAAGCAAATTAGACAATGTGTCCAACATCAGTAAAGGGTAGTATTGACTGACTGTCCCCTATATCACAGATATTATGTTAATACTTCTGTCTTCTTTTGTCTATCTCAGATATTCAGGAGATTAGCAAATTACCAAGCTCATTATGGTAGAAAAGAGATCGTGATGACTGCCGTAAGATATGCAGAGAGGTGAAAGATACCATTTGGTATGAGAAAATACAGGAAATGACATCGTTTGTTTTACTACTGTGATAAAAAACACATAACATAAAATGTATATCTTAACTATTTTTAAGTATAGAGTGAAGCAGTGAGAGTTGGTGCATAAATATTTATGATTGTTCTATCTTCTTGGTGAATTGGTCTTTTTATTACATAATGTCTTTTTTTCTTATGATAGGTTTTGATTTAAAGTCTATTTTGCGTGAGATTAGCATAACCACCCATTCTCTCTTTCAGTTACTATTTGCATAGAATATCTTTTCCACCTTTTTCACTTTCAGCCTATCTGTCCATAGATGTAAAATGTCTCTTAAGGATGGTTGGATCCTATTTTTTTCAATCCATTCAACCAACCTTTGTCTTTTGACTCGGGAGTTTAATCACTTTGCATTTCAAAGAATTAGTGATAGGGAAGGAATACTGTCAATTTTTTTTCCTGTATGTCTTGCTTTTTTCTCCTTCCTTTCCTGTCTTACTGACTTTTTCTGTGTTTTGTTTTTATAGTGATAGGCATTGATTCCCTTCCTATTTCCTTATGTGTATATTCTGTAGCTGTTCTCTTTATCATTGTGGTTATTAGATGAAACATCTTATAGTATTCTATTTTAAACTGATAACAAATTAATTTTAATCTCATACAAAAACCATTCCTTTACAGCTCCACCCTCCACTCTATGTTAATAGTAACACACATTCTAACTTTATATATTATACACCTATTAACATAGGGTTTTTAGGGACGCCTGGATGGCTCAGTTGTTAAGCCTCTGCCTTCAGCTCAGGTCATGATCCTGGAGTCCTGGGATCCAGCCCTACATTGGGCTCCCTGCTGGGCGGGAAGCCTGCTTCTCCCTCTCTCACTCCCCCTGCTTGTGTTTCCTCTCTTGCTGTATTTCTTTGTGTCAAATAAATAAATACAATCTTTAAAAACAAAACAAAAACCTGCAAAACATAAGGTTTTTAAAATGTTTTTATCATTTGAATTCTACACTATAATTGCAACGGTTACTATATTTGTCCTTATATTTCCCTTTATTGGAGAATCTTATATTTCCATACAGTTTCATGCTGTTGTCTAGTATTCTTTCATTTTAATTGCTATTAAATACAATTCTGACCTGTATTTTGCTGTTAATTCAGTATCTCTGTGGGTGAAGGAGGGCCTCTACCTTCTTAAACTGCTAACCAGTTGATATCATTCTAAATTGGTCTTAAGACAATATTTTCCAACCCTTCTTCACAACCCATTAGTAAGCGTGAAAGTCACTTAGTAGATAATTACCAATGATTTTAATGAGAAGAGATAGACTAAACTAGAACAGAAAATGTTAGAGTATTTCATGTGGTAAGAGTAAGTATATCATTATTTTGTAATATTCTTTATGGTTGTGTGGATGTGCGTGTTTGTATGTGTGTGTGTATACATACAAAGTGTATTGTTTTAAAATGTATTTCTAATGAGAGATGGCAAATAAAAATTTGAAACTTACTGTCTTCAGAGATGGATAGTATTTTTTTTTTGTTAATCCAGATTCTTATCATTTCCTTCCAGAATTAATTGGAACTAACTGTTCTCTTTATCAACTACTTCCAATCTATCTTAAGCGTGGCTGCCAGGGTGCTCTTTCTGGAATATGATTCTGGTTATTTTAACCATTTGAAAAATATTAATTTCCATGATATTTTTTTCAACACATCCCATGAATTTGACAAAAAAAAAAAAAAAAAGACTGCCATTTCCTCTTTGTTATGCCCCCTCGCCTGTGGTCTTAATGAAATTCTCAGTTTTTCTAGCATGATCCAAAGTCCACCCACCTTTTCTTTTTGGAACAAGCTAACTTCCTTTCCAGAGTGAGGTCTTTTCACCTGGTGTTCCTGCACTCCTCTTGCCTTTCCCCATGGTCATTCTCATCCTGCAGGTCTCAGGGCAGACTTTTCACTGAGGACTTAGGACTTGTCAGACCTAAGATTGTCAGGTGTAGCAAATAAAAATACAGAATATAAAGTTAATTTTGAATTTCAGAGAAGCCAACTAGCTCATGGTTGGTGTTTTGCTTAAGTCTTCCATCCCTCAAGGCCCACCTCATCTCAGTCTGAATCGCGTTCATTTCTGTCCATTATGTGCAGACTTAATTCTCCTTCGATTTAACAATAAATTCCAGAACATTTTTCTTTATGACTAGATGTATTCATTAATATTAACAATAATTTTTCAAATTTAATTTATTGGGTTCTTTAACATTTAATAATTTTAATAATAATATTTAATATCTAATTATGGTGGTTCAAAATAAACAAGCTGATAGCAAACCACAATTCTTATAATTTTATGTCTTATAAAATACATGATTTATAAAATGATATTTCTGAATAGAATTCCTATTCATTTTCCCATAACAACTGCTTTGTAAAAGACCGTCTTGGTACATACATCACACTGAATTTAAAGTTCTATTTTTGTCTTTTTTTTACCAGTACATAAAGATTCTTTTCTTTTTTTTTCTTCACATAATACCTGGTCTAGAGTAGGTTCTCCATAATTGAGCTCAATTTCACTACTCTATGTTAGTAGCTTGACACCATAAGTAATAGTGGGAAGAGCAAGGAAAATATAGGTGTGCAAAAAACTGCAAATGAAATAAACTAGAGTGTGGCAGAGAAAGGTTTATAAAGGTCAGAAAGACATTAATAAACTGTGTTATAAGATAGTTTATTGTAGGATAGGAAAAGTTAATACAGAATCATAATTAATTATACAATTTTAGAAGCCCATTTAATGATATGGAAAAAATAATGATGTAAGCAATATTTCTATGTGTTTTAAGTGAAACAAAGGCATTTATAAAACAATATATTCAATATAGAGATACACCACATGCACCTATAGGATTACGTACATGAAACTATCTCAGGCTAGTAAAATTTCAGGGGGTTTTATGGACTTTTTCATTAGCCATATTTTATAAATTCATGTTCTACAATGAAATGTATCTTGTTGTTTTTTTTTACATGCACATTTCATTTTGATACTGTTTAAAAAATTCTGACAAATCAGGAAAAGGAGGTGTAGGAGTGATGGTGATGCAAAAGGGGGAAGCCTTGGGATAGGAGTTGGGGTTGCCAGGGGTAGGTGACATTAGTGTATCCTTCACCGCCATGTCTATTGTTATCTCTTGAATAGAGTGTCACATTCCAAAATGGATAGGAGTCCTCTACCATGTCTGTGCAGCTCAAAGTGATCCTGTGTATCATTGAGAATCTTGTCATCATTTTCATCTTACACAAATATTATGGCCAGGCTCTTGGTGCCCAGCCTGCTCAGGCTACCTGAGTTTGATTTTTTGAAAAATAAACTTAAATTAGACATGTGCAATGCAATTTAGACTGAAGGAAGGAAGGAAAGAAGGAAAGAAGGGAAGGGAAGGGAAGGGAAGGGAGGGAAGGAAGGAAGGAAGAAAAATTTAGAATGTGGAAAAACCCAAGAATCATCTTCATGTTATAGGTTAAAAAAAAGAAGTAAGTGTAGAAAGGGAATAAATTATTTGGAAACCTGGTCTATTCTAAGCAAACTGGTATGCCGTTTCTTATGCATTAAGTCATTTAATCTTCAAGCCAATCCTATGAAGTAGGTATTACACCTGCTCACTTCCACAGGTTGATAGTGGATATGGACAGCAGCTGTTGTGGTCATGATATTAATAGAAGAAATATCAGAAAGAGAACATAGCTACCATCCAATTAGTGACACTAGTTCTGGGGACAGTGTCAGAGCTTTGAGTGAGTTTGATGAAGTTGTTAATTTTAATTAATATAAATGAACTTAAATTATCAATTTTAATAAAATTCTCAAAAGAAAGTCTCTAGTGGAATAAGTGAACTGAAACTAGAACCTGAGGAAACAGGCAGTTTTGAGGAATGAGGAAAAAAGGGAGTGAGCAAAACAATGGGACCTAATGATTTGAAAGAAAAAGACAACCACACAAACACCATCACATAATAAACAAGAAAAAGAAGAGTTTCAGGAAAGAGGAAATCTTGAAATATTAAGGAAATTGAGGAAAATATAACTGAGATCATTAATGACTTAATCTTGGACTTACCCAAATTACAGTGTTGGTCTACTCAGCCCTCTGTTTTGAGCATTCTTGCAAGTTTTGGAGTCTTGGGCTCAAAATGTTTATTTGTACTTGGTAATGTCCCTTTTCACATCATAGATTTGGCAAAGTAAGGCTAATTCTTTTCCATTTTGCAGCATTCAATTATAATTAGACACAAGCACATACACACTCATATATATATATAAAGAATATAGAATAGAATAGAATATATAATAATAAAATTTTAATAATATATATGTAAATGAAATATAATCTTTTACTCACTTTAGTTATCTGGTCATCATATTTTTATAATTTTATTAAATTATTTTGAAATTTAGCCACAAATTTTGCTTCTCTGTAGCTTTTGCTACAAAATCTGTAGTGGCATCCCATCCTCCTTTTCTAAACTATTATAATTATTGTAAAATTACATATGTTCAGTACCAATTCAGTTGGCAGTATTTAAACATCAAAGAAATATTATTCATGTTTTGTATATCCAGTGCTTAACATTATGTTTTCCATAATTCATGCTGAAACAATTTATTGAAAGAAGTATAATATTGCCTGTGATTTTCTAGAACAAACTTTTCAAACATATCAATTATATTTGCCTAACAGTTGGAGGAAGTTCACAAGTTCTAATCTACTGGACATTGAACACCATATCTGACATTTTCTTTTTGTTTTTCTCAACAGATATTGCTGATTTAGATATTTGATAATCTTTTTTTTTTTTAATCCACTACTGTTTTTCAGAGGTTTTCATGCAATAATCTTGTTCCTTATGCTGACTGAGTGGTGGATTCTGTAACTTGATTCTTCTAGCTTACCTCACAGAGGAGTTCCAGGGTTAATGCTTTCAGAGCTACCAAAAAATTAAGGTCTTCTATCTCTCTTGGGCTTTGAACTCTGATCAAGTGGGCAAAATATGGCTGAACTGTCTGGACAATTCTCAAAGTAATGTGTCCATATAGAAATGGTGGAATGATTTATTCTTGGTTGTTAATTCACCTTCCACTGGGCCTCCTTTCTTTTGTTGTTCAAGATTCTATGCCTCTAATCTCTGAATTAAGTTGCACATTCCTTAGATTCTTATCACATATGGCCCCATCCCGCCCCCTACTACTTGCCAACTATTCCCCAGCTCTCCTAGCAAGCTCCTGAAAATCATATCCCTTTAATGCTAAGCTTCAGTTTCCTCACAGAGTGTTTTTCATACCTTTCTCAGGAGCTAGACAGGAACTCAAGGAGGCTGAGTGTTCCTAGGAGCTGGGCTCTAGGCTGCTATGTCTTGTTAAAGTTTGCACAAGTCTCTTAATGGAAGAGTTTGAATGGAATATTCCTGCTGATAGTTCTTAAAACTATCCCTCAGAGACGATTAGTCTCTAGAAAGTGCTGTTCTTCGTTTGTCTCTGGATTCACAAACTGGAGAATGGCGAGAATAATGTCATCAATTGCTGTCATTCTAAGAAGCACATTTCAGGGGGCTAGAGACTTCTGCTCATCTCCAGGAATTCTGCCCAGATTTTGAAACAACTGATTTCATATTCATTTATAAAAAGTATCATACTGAATTCTCAGTAAATGGTCTACCTAGGTTTTGAATGGTGCGTAAGCCTAGTGAACCACAGAGAGAAGGAAGTAGAGAGCCTGTATATGATCAAATTCACAAAAGGTATGCTTTGATTTTATCTGTAGATCAGGATCATAAATCTTCTAATGTTTCAGTTAATTTCTTCTCAAGAAGCCGTTAATCACTTGTATGTGTTCTCAACTGAATTTTCCTTTAGCATTTACTTGCCATCAGTTTAGTGTCAATACCCAGTTCTGAAATGTTGGAAGATGCTTATCTCATCATCATGGACTTTGCCTCAGCATGTGCAACATAGGAAATCCTTTGACCACACATTCAGTGAGTTAGAGGTCACAGGAAAAATTTAATATACTGAGACTCTTTATTTCCTATACAATGGAGGGAATTAATCCTTCCACCCCAGTTATCAGATGGGTTTAAACTAAATCTTAACTAGAATGTTAACATAAAAGAGACAATATGGAAAGTTCTGGCAGAAGTTGAAGAAAGTATTCAGAGCCCACTCGTTCTCAATAGGAAATGCCTCTTTCCTTCTGGAAGTCCATTAGATAGCCTTATAGATTCATAGGATTCCGTAGAGAATTTTGGAAACAACAGGATTGGATGAGTCACCACGTGTGATTGCATGCAAGGGCCCACCACTGACACCCAGCAAGAGCAGAGGTCTTCCAGTCAGGTATCCTTCCAGGGCAAGTCTCAAAGCTATAAGGTCTTCTAACTTGGAAAAGTTCCCTTTCCCTGGAATAGGTATTATGCCTAAATTTAGTGCTGGATCATTTACAGATGTTCTGCTCCATTTTATTATGTCCTCCAAGTCCTTTAATATGTGATCATTTAACATAGTGTTAAATAAACATTTAAGCAACAATATAACCCAGTGATAGAGTTTGAAATTTCTGCCTTTTATATGGCAATTGGGGCCTCATTTTAATACACCTAATGGCTGTTATTTAACATATTTCAGGCTTCAGGAACTTTATGAACAGACTTTCAATAGTGCTTACATTTTTAAACACATCCTATTTTAGAAGTATACAAAAATTATTTTTGTAAAAAATAATCACTGAAGAGTAATATCATGAAGACATAGCTTATATTACAGAAAAAGAGATCAGAATCTACTTCAATGGTCTCCAAAATCTAATTTTTAAAATATTTTCAGGAGACTGAAACTTGCTTCCTACCTGGGCAGAGCAAAAGCAAAGGAAAGTACAATGGTGGATAAAAAAAAAAAAACAACAAAAAAACCCCCCAAAGATGACCCCAAAGCTTCCTGAGTTCCCCTCCCCCACAGATGCACTGGATGGATGGGTACACATGGAGCAATGCTCTCTGAGAGAGGTTCTGAAAGCAACTGAGTGACTTCTATATATCAGACAAATGAGAAGACACCCACACTGAAATAGATAGGAGAAGCTAGACACACCATAAACCCTATAACTAGCAAAGAGCCATACAAATGGCAGGGGATCCCCAGTTTCTCACTTCTCCCTGAGGGTCAACAAGTTTAGAACTCTACATCTAGTGCTCCAACTTTTAAGACTCCCACTGAAGGGAAGAGCTACCCAAACACCTAGCTCTGAAAGCCCGTGTTGCTTGTGACCACTTAAACCACATCTGTAGTAAACAATCTTTTTTTTAAAGATTTTATTTATTTGACAGAGAGAAACACAGCGAGAGAAGGAACAAAGCAGGGGGAGTGAGAGAGGGAGAAGCAGGCTTCCCACGTAGCAGGGAGCCCGAGGTGGGGCTCGATCCCAGGTCTCCGGGATCATGACCTGAGCCGAAGGCAGTCACTTAACCAACTGAGCCACTCAGGTGCCCCCAAAGATGTGATTCTTTTGTATGACTGGAAGTTTGTACCTTTTAATCTCCTTTACCTGTAAGTCATGGGGACGTAATATATGATTTAAGGAATACAGTCAGTAATATTATAATAACTTTGTATGGTGACAGATGCTAACTATACTTATCATGAAGATTATTTATAATGTATACAAATATTGGTTCACTATGAGGTTCCCTTGAAAGTAATAGTATATTTTATGCCAACTATATTTTGATTGAGGAAGAAGAAGGAGGAGGAGGAGAAGAAGAAGAAGAAGAAGAAGAAGAAGAAGAAGAAGAAGAAGAAGAAGAAGAAGAAGAAGAAGAAGAAGGAGGAGGAGAGGGAGGGGGAGGGGAATGGAGAGAAGGAGGC
>PITA01001815.1:168377-180778 GCA_004023965.1 Spilogale gracilis
GGGAGGGGGAGGGGAATGGAGAGAAGGAGGCAGAGGAAGAGGAAGAGGAGGAGGCAGAGGAGGAGGAGGAAGAGGAGGAGGAAAAGAAGAAGAAGAGGAGAAGGAGGAAGAGGAAGAGAAGGGCAGACGGGGAGAAGAGGAAGAAGAAGAAGTGATTCCTAACATTTATCGCACACTTTAAAATCAGTTGCCTGAAGGCTGAGTTGCTAATTTAGCAGGCACTAGGGGCTGGTTGCATTTGCCTCAAAGACCAAGGAATCCCAGGACAACACTCCTGCCTTCTCCTTCCAACCCCAGTACCTTCCTGAAAGGAGCTGGCACACAAATATGGCCCTCAGCTGTTGCAGTAGCCACATGAAGAACAGGTCCCCAGATTACCTGGTTCTAATAGCCAAAGGTGTTTACATTCCCAAATCCTACAGGAAACAAATAAATAGTTCTTTTTAATTTTTTTAAAGTATAAATCCAGTATAATTAACATAGAATGTTATAGTAGTTTCTGGTATACAATATAGGGATTCAACAATTCTATACATTACTCAGTGCTCATTGTGAAAAGTATACTGTCAATTTCCTTTATCTATTTCATTTACTTCATCCCTCTGCCTTCCATCTGGTAACCATCAGTGTGTTCTCCATAGTCAAGTGTCTGTTTTTTGGTTTATTTCTTTTTTCTTCAGAGGTCACAATGTAATAGTTCTTTTTTTTTATTTAAAGATTTTATTTATTTATTTGACAGAGATAAACACAGAGAGAGGGAACACAAGTAGGGAGAGTGAAAGGGGGAGAAGCAGGCTTCCTGCTGAGCAGAGAGCCCGATGTGGGGCTCGATCCTGGGTCTCCAGGATCATGACCTGAGCAGAAGGCAGTCGCCTAACCAACTGAGCCACTCAGGCACCCCTAAAGTAACAGTTCTAAATAAGCACAGGAACAAACCCTTCAACAGTTATACACCCAAAGCCAGCATGGAGGAAGCAGGTAAAACCACCCATCTCCCAGTTTCCTCCTGGAAGAGGTTTAACTACCTACTTTCCCAGTTGCTGCCTCAGGGTCCAGCTTCTAATCAGCCTACATCTAGGTGCTGACTGCAATAGGATACTGACAGATATTTGTATTCCTGCAACTACCAGAAGCTACTAAGAACAAAGAAGAAACCTTGGACAATCAATACAAGTTAGAGAAACAACTAGGAGGTCAGGCTGAACTGACTGATGTGATGCATCTCCTATGTGAGCCCATGGTCAAAACTGGGAGAGGTGGTGGTTGTTTCGTCTAATGTGGTGGAGAAATTCAACTAGGGAGTCAAGGCAAATGAAGAAGCAGAGGAATATGTTCCAAACCAAAGAATGAGATAAATCTCCAGAAATAGGTCTTAATGAAATAGAAATGATGATTAACCTGATAGAGAATTCAAACTAATCATAAAGGTAATAAAGATGCTGAGGTCAGAAGAGCAATACATGAGCAAAGAGAGAATTCCAAAAAAAAAAAAAAAAGATAAAAAATATAAAGCATTCTTGTAAGTTTTCCTTATTGAATCAGAACAGCAATTGTTCATTAGTTTTTAAAGGAGTCAAATCTGTTTTTAAGTGTACTTGCAAATGGTTAAGGAAAATACATGTCATTTTATTTTATGTCCATACGGTTTGCAAGTATATAGATAATCTTATGTCGAAAATAAAGCTAGCACATGTCACTCTTACATATCAAATATTGCTCAGAATATTTTAAAATTCTGGTAAGTTCACTGCAGTTCAAATAAAGAAGTCTAAGAGTCTTATCCAAGCAGCTGTGGTTTCTATTTGAATTTTAGCCTAAATTATTAAAACCTCAAGCCACAAAATCCCCCTAGGAAATCTTGCATAAGCATTGTTCTCATTGAAAAGGGCTGGGATCAGAAAGGAAGCAAGAGATTCTTGCTTTAGTTGGCTTTAGAACATCAAAAACCAAGTGGTCAATTCTCCTTTAGATGTGTGTTCATAACCCCTTTTAAAGGCAATGGAAATTATATGTGTGGATTTGGGGAGAA
Organism: Spilogale gracilis; assembly: GCA_004023965.1. Classification (NCBI taxonomy): domain Eukaryota; kingdom Metazoa; phylum Chordata; class Mammalia; order Carnivora; family Mephitidae; genus Spilogale; species Spilogale gracilis. The sequence continues at coordinate 170,407 of PITA01001815.1, forward strand.
CATACCCCCAAGTAAGCAAATTAAGAAATGCCAAGAACAACCAAATTTCTTTGCTTCAAAAAAAAATTGGCTTTAACAATAGTTATTTTAAAAAATAATTTTATATAATATGTCAAGCAAATCCATTCATCAGTGATAGGATTTGAATGGCCAATTTGAAAGAAAGACCTTAAAAATACTTTAACCATATTTTTTTTCTGGTTTTGACCAAAAAAATACAGTTGCTAAACTATTTTTGAAAAAGGAATTATTTATGTTTCTCCAAAGCACATATCTCATAATTCAAAAATTGGTTATTTTTCTACCAGGCCTGATGGAAACATTTTCATATTTGCTAATGGCATGGCATGTAAAACAGCCTTTTTGTGGAAAGAACTTCTAGAACAGCATGCGAACGACACAGATTTTATCATTGTGAGAAACAAAGTAATGTTCTCAAATATCCCTAAGACTGTGTCTGATAGACAGTATTAATTTAGCAAAGGAGAGGTGAGAACTGGAGGGATGAATAGGGAGTTATTATATTTGAGGAAGTGGTTAGGGAGTTCTGCTGAAAATACTCCTTTCTATATCCAAACCACAAAGGTTTACTAAACAGAAAATTAAATCAAAAGGCAAACAAGATGTTCATCTGGGACACATTTTTGGACACATAGTTTTAATACCACATGAAAGCTGCACCATCCAGATGTAAAAGAAATAAAATTTAAACAAAGAAACAAACAATAAAACAAGAAGTGAAATTGGATGATAGCCCTTAACACAGAGCACTTCCTTAGTGAAGCTGTTGGATCACAGACAGAGCCATTTATTCTAAGGAAGAGGTGGGGCAGGTTCTGGAAGTCTGGGTTTTCTCACAATGGAAGAAGTAAAATCGCAATCTGATTTTAGGCAACAGTGAGCTTTGGCAGCCTCTACTTTCTGGATTTCTTAAATTATCTATTTTAGACTGAAGTGGAAACTTATTAAAGCCAGCACTTTAATATCAGATCAGCTGCAGGAAGGAAAATAGAGAAAAAAAAATTGTTGGTACATATTGTACCCAGAACATTATGAAGCAAGAAATGAATAACAATTTCTACCTAAGGCTAGTCATCCTATCACAAATACACAATGATAATGCCATTAAAACTCAGAACATTAAAGAATTTGAAAATAGGAAAGTCTATGCTAAGACTTAACAAAATAGGACATGTTATTAAAACATATACTGTAACATAAAACTATTGTATTTTTCACACAGTTGGAAAGAAATTTGTTAGAGTATCATTTATTTCTTAGATTCTTAATTTTAATATTTTAAATTAGAAATGAGAGGTAGCTAAGCAGCCATAAAAGTCAATATGTGTGTTTCATGTATTTTAAAATAACAAATTTTAAGCATTTACATACTCCACATTTTTTTTTTTTTAAGATTTTATTTATTTGACAGCGAGAAACACAGCGAGAGAGGGAACACAAGCAGGGGGAGTGAGAGAGGGAGAAGCAGGCTTCCGCTGAGCAGGGAGCCCGATGTGGGACTCGATCCTGGGTCTCCGGGATCACGACCTGAGCCGAAGGCAGTCGCCCAACCAACTGAGCCAGCCACCCACGTGTCCCTCCACATTTTTTTTTAAATAAATAGACTACTCAAAGTCCAAAGCCTAATAATAATATCTGGATCTTCTGTCCAGGTTGTAAAAAAAAAAGAAAAAAAGAAAAAAAAGAATAGAAAACCCTGGCAGGTGCTAGCTATCAAATTTCTAAATTAAGTTTCCTTTATTTGCTGAATTTCTAAATTGCATGTAACAATTTAAGGTATAAGGTATACATAGGTCATTTGTATTTTTTCCCCACATTAGTTTTGGAGAACAGGAATTAAAACTACTAAATATTTAGTTCTTTAAACATTTTTTAAAGTTTTATCTTCTATATTCTTAAAAATGTAAAATGAAAATCCTTAGACGTTAGAAGATATTTTTGATAGTGACCAAATCACATGTTGTACACCATGTGAAGGAAGGAAATGAGTTTGGGAAAGAACAGCTTGTGAGACACAACTATTTCAGAGAAATAAACTACTGATATTTACTGAGAAATAATCTTAGAACTTCTTGAATTATTTTTACTTGCATTATTTTTACTGAAAATTATTACTTATTTTGTATTTGTGACACCTTTACTTTCCTAAATAGAACAGAGATTGAACTTCCATAGGGCACAAAATAATAATAGCCACAGAATACTTTAAAACAAAAAGTGGTGGATAAATACTGATTTAAACCTAGGAGAAGAATATGATTGGTTTTCCCTTTCTTTTCTACATTATTAAAATGGATACATGACATTACTATTCATTATTAATTGATTTATCATACATTTTTCTCATAACAGCTTGTCTGTCATATTTTGAAACCTGAATTATTTAAGTAAGATGTCATTACTTTTTCTTTTCCCTTAATGCTTTGAAACTTTGCTTTTCCTTAACACATTTGTTTGTCCTTGAAATTTTGAAAGTAATGTTATACCAAATATGTTGAGAAGTAACCTGTAGTCAATTAGTTTTAAATTCATACATAAAAAATTACCACAAACTTAGGAACTTAAAACAGCACATTTATTATCTCATAGTTATCATGGGTCAGGAGTTCAGACATACCTTAACTGAGTCCTCTGACAAAAATGAAAAACTGAAGGTGTGTAGACTTGGGCTACCACCCTTTCTGGCCTATCGCAGCTCATTTTCAATTTCCTGTGGTTGTAGAACTCAGTTATCTGTTTTCTTGGTGGTTATCAACTCTGGGGGTTGCTCTCTGGTCCCAGAGGTTGCCATGGTGTCCTGGCAGGGGACCTTCTCATAATGTGGTGCTCTTTCTCTTTAAAGCCAACAGCAAAGAAAACTCAATCTAGTCTGCTAAAAGAAAGAATTATATAACACAGTGTAATCATAAGAGTGACATCCATTACATTTTCCATATTCTATAGTCTATAAGAAAACACAGATCCTACCCACACTCAAAGGGAGGGGATTATATAGGGTTTAATGCCAGAAGATGGACATCCCAAGTGTGATCTTTGAAATCTGCCTCCCATGTACGGTAATTTGTATTGTTTTACTAATTTAGAAAGATACTCTTATTTAGAAACTATTTTAGCATTCAAAATATTACTAAATAAATCCAGGTGATGTTTACTTGCTTTTTCACATGACATGTATTACTATCCTTAATTTTAATTTGATAATATTCAATATGACCAACTACATCATATTTAGAGAATAAAAGTTACAGATATAATTGGGGCCCCTATAGAATCAGGAAATCAAGCTGAAAATACTTATTTCAAATACCACCACTTACTAAGAACATTTTTAATACAAAAGTGATATACTTTAGTCTTGTTACTTTGCACTATTTTGAAATTCACGTCTTTTAAACACTTTTGTTATAGAAAATAAGATTTTTTCCTTTTCCTTTTACATTCATTCATTCAACAAATATATATTGAGTCTCTTCTGTATTTTAAGTTTTTTGTTACATTCTAATAATGTAAATCAAAGAATAATGAAGAGTTACACCTTTGTCAATTACTAGCATTATGACATTGGACAAATCATTTAAACTCTCTGAGCCTGGTGCACTACGTGGCTCAGTTGGTTAAGCATCTTCCACCAACTCAGGTTGTGTTCTGGGGTCCTGGGATCAAAGAGTTCCCTGCTCAGAGAGGAGTCTGCTTCTTCCTCTCCCTTTGCCCCTCCCCACTCCTTGTGCTCTCTCTCTCTTGCTCTCTCTCCCTTAAATAAATAAATAAGATCTTAAAAATAATAAAAATTAAAAGATAAACTCTCTGAGCCTTAATTTACTCAACTATAAAATAAATATGTACAATTTTGTTACTATTTCATTTGACAGAATAATATTTAGTTCTACAGTAACCCAGTCGTTAATGAAGGCCTCAACATTCTGAGGTAGAAAACATGGTGAATGCCTTCTGAAAGTTGAGTCAACCAATGAGACAACATCATAGCATTAACACTGTTATCATTAAGAGGAGCACACAGGAAGACGTGAGGTATAAAATCTGAGCTGAGTTCTGATGGATGAGTAGAAGTGAGCCAACTGTGTCAGATGAATTTAAGAGCAAATGCAAACAGGTGCACCAGCGAGCCTGTGTATTAGGGGGAACTGCAAATAAATCAGTTGGATGGAATGTGGTATGTAGACAGAGAGTTGTGTGATAAAAAAGCATCTAGATAAGCACAGGCCAGATTAAATAAGTACTGGCTTGGAAGCCCAGCTGTATTCCGAGTAATGGGGAGCAACTGAGAGATGTTAAATGAGAATTTAAAAAAAAAACAAACAACTTTTTTGCTTTTTAGAGCTTACTCTGCGGGAGGTGGAAAATACAAAAAGGAAATCCCATCACGGAGATTTAAGGGGCTTTTGCAGTAAGTAAAGCAGAAAGATAAAAACAGGGCTGGTAGAGATGATAAGGATGGGAGGGATGCGAGCTATTAAGATGGCAGTGAATCCATTCCATCAGGGCTAAATGGGAAAAAGAGCATGAGGATTAAGAAGAAGCAGCTGATGACTTGTGGGCTTTTTGATAGATTTGATGGTTGTTCACTTCTGATAATGGGAAAGGAGTGGGAGGAGAAATGTGGGGAGGAAAGAGAAGATGAGTTTAATTGGGGAATATTAAGTTTGAACTTAAAATATCTTCTGGGGGAGATTTCCAGCAGCAAATATAATATGGAATTACAGATCTTAGGATATATTAGAGATTCATCAATGTTTCTACTTGTGGAATATCTGTAAGTTCATCCAGGGAAAATAAAGTAAGATTGAGAATTTAAAATTAGATTTCATGTGTATCAGAGGAGATAGAGCCCAGGAAGGACACTGAGAAACACTGGCCTACATTCTAGAATAAAAACTAGGCCACAAAAATATCACAAAAACCACATGGTTAGAGAATTGAAAAGGAAGTAAGCATTCATGTGCCAAATATTATGGGAGCTAGAGAGTAAGGATAAAGATAAAAAAAGAGACTATTGATAATGGCTTTAGTGCCTTAACCAGAAGTTTCATGAAGCAATAGGAAAGGGAGGAGAGGGAGCTCTATTTCATGGATTGAGGAGTGGAAAATAGGGAATAAGTTAGGAAAAGCAAGAGTAAGTCAGGCTCCCAACACATCTGATAATGACAAGAATAGGAAATAGAACAGTGTTTATTAAGCAGAAATGACATAGATTTTTTGAGAAATCTTAGTGATTTACTCATGCTCTATAAAAATAGGCCAAAAAAAAAAAAAAAGGTGTGTGTATGTGTAGACAGAAATAAAGGCATATGTCATTTAATATAAAAAATATATAAAGATAAAACTATATAATGTATAAATATTATACAAGTATAAAATATGTTATAGGGTCTAAAGCATACTGGTAAACATACAGGCTATGAGGCTGGATATCCTGAGTCTGAATCCCAGGTCTACCATTTACAGGTTAACTGACCTTGGGCATGCTGCTAGTCTCCCACAATCTGAGTTACCTCACCTGTAAAATGTAAATAATAGTATCAATTTTGGAGCAATTACATCAGGTAAATAAAAATGCAAAAGCTTAAATTAGTGTACAATCCACAGTGAACACTGAAGAAATTTAACTCTTATTAGTTATGGTTCCTTGGGATCAGAGACTAGTTTGAGCAGAAAATGAATTTAATAAAGCGTGCTACGTAGCTCCCAGAATCTCTGTGGTCAAGTGTGCAAACCATGCAGCCAAGACCAATTACAAAATGTTGAAAATACTCTGCCATTTTTACTATGCATTGATGATGATAATACAGTTTGCACTGATGTTGTTGGAGATCCAGCTCATGTTAATAAAAGCAGAGCCTGATGTCAGAAGTCAGATACTTTTGTTGTTTCTGTTTGTGGTAGTTGACTCACTTTGAATCAAAGTCTTATCTGATCACATCTTACAAGATTCTGCACATCAGTAACAAGGACAACTGGGAGAATGATTTCTGGCTTCTCTGCGACGAGGCCGTACTCAAAAGGGGTAAACTTCAAACACAAGAAGGGTATGCACTTCACCTTTATGTGGTTTTAAATCATTTCTTTTGGGGGTGCCTGGGTGGCTCAGCTGGTCAAGATCTGCCTTCAGCTCAGGTCATGATCTCAGGGTCCTGGGATCAAGCCCCATGTCATGTTGGGCTCCTTGCTCAGCAGAGTCTGCTTCTCCCTCTTCCTCTGCCTCCATCCCCTGCTCGTGCTCTCTCTCTCTCTTTCTTGCTCTCTGTATCTCAAATAATAAATAAAATCATTTAAAAATATAAATAATTTCTTTTTATATGAAATAATCCTCTGGCTAAAGAATCAATTAAAAATACAATTTCCTATCAGAAGTATTTTTTACAATCCCTTCTTCCTTGCCAAGATGGTCTTTGGGCTGGAGGAAAACGTATTCTTTATGGATTTGGGAAAACATGTCCTCAGGCCTCTTGCCCATTTCTCCATTGATCACCCACAGAGGGAATCTAGTATGGTCTCTGATATGGAAGGAACGCGCATGTGTGCTTCCTCCCGAGGCTCTAAACAGGAACTTTGTGGCACCAACTTTGCTCTACTTTTTGCTTTTCTTCAGACTTAATAACTTGAGTCCCACTTGAAACTATAGCCTAAAAGGGACCATCAGGGAACATGGGCTTCATCATATACCTCACCCACCTTCGATATAGCAATATGAGTGGGAAGGCTTCCCCACTCTGCCTTTATGGCAGACTTTCTTCATGATAAATTCTGACTTCTTTATCCTTGGTAAACGGAAACTATCTACGTTCCAGGGTGACAAGCCAAATACCCAATGCATTGGTACGTTAGTGGAAGCTAGAGGGTAAAAAAAAAAAAAAAAAAAAAAAAAAAGAAATTCTTTTTCCCTCCCAACGAAGCCTGGCTTTCAAATCTTTGGTCTTGCAGTCAAGTCAAATATTTTGATCCGGATGTCAAAGGCTGCACAGAGAGCGCCTCTGAGTCAGGGCAGTCCAGCTTCCGCCATTCCAGCTCTCCCCCAGGCAAACAGATGTCTCCAGCAAAACCGGGGGAAAGTTCTATTCGGGAAATGCAAAGGACAAAAAAATATCCATCTCTTTTCAAAATATTGCTATCATTCCACCTGAAAGGGACTCGTGTGTTTATGTACCAAGAGTAAAAGGCAGGTAGGTAGGAGGAGGGGACGGAAGTCAGACTAGTATAGAGTGGGGTTCTGTAAGTTACAAGTGCCTGAGGCAGAGGTAGGGTATCTAAGCACAGTTGAAGGGATTTGTCTGAAAAGGAGAGGGTCCTTCCATTGAAATGGAAGAGCAAGGCCATGGCAAGTAATAATCACGGCTACACCCCTTCTCCACTGAGTCTATCATGTACAACAGTTATTTTAAGCAGAATGCTGTCACTGTGAGAAAATTTCCAATAGTCCTGTGATCCTCCCAAACAAATGTAAGTCATTTTATTAGAAAAATAATAACCTTGTCCATTTACAACACTAGCACAAGTGTCTTACTGTTTTTGCTCCGATGAGAACATTAGCCAGACCTAAAGTCACAAAGTGGTCTATTCTCCACATCAGCTGGTTTGGGTTTTAACCAGGACTGATGCCTTGTCTTGTATTTTCTTTCACTGTTTCCTTTCATTACGCTTCCTTTAATGCATTTCTTTTATTCAATTTTGGAGATGGAATATGGCAACCAGATTTAAGATTATTAGCTCGTCCAATAGGAAATATATATTTTTGTTTCAAACAGTGCATCTGTCTGCTCTCAGGAATGTTAAATAATAACAATAGCACAACAACCGAGCAGCTTAGGATAGGAAATGAAAACCACCATGAGTTCTGGAACACATGGAAGGACACTCTAGGCGGAATGTAATTAAGTAGTTGGAATTTGTGGTTAAGGCCACCAGGGTTAAAAATATGCTTCCTGAGCAAAGTGCCTTAGAATTTTCAAAGATCACAAACATTGGCACGTATAATAGGATGATCAGAACATCCTCCCTGCAGGCGCCTCCACCATAAATATTGATTCTCTGTGCCTTACAGAGCTCTATTCTCTCTGTTAAAGCCATAACATGAGGAGAACATGTCTTCCTGGGAAAAGAGAGAATTCTCTTTGCTCCCCATCAGGGGACATGTAATCCAGTTACCAGAGCTGCCATTTTCTACCTCATCTGCTCAACTGAGAGAAAAAAAACCCACCATAGTGAACATATTGTTAGGGGGAAGAGAAGTGAGAGTAAGAACCTGGAAAAGACTCCTGTGTGAGAACCATTTTCCTAATGCAACTTTATTGCCTGCTTCTTCTGTCCAGGGCTACACCTCCAAACATATGTAGTATGCAATGGGTCTTGGTAGCGCAATCAAGCAAAAACAGTACAAAATGAAACAAAACTCATCTCTTACTCTGCTTTGAGCACTGAGAAAGCTGGTAGTGAAAGGTCCAGGGGAAGAAAATTAATACTGGTTTTGTGGATTTACTGTATGTTGTAGGCTTAACAGTGGCCCCTAAAGGTAGTCAGGCCTTCACCTCTGGAAACTAATAAATGTTAATTAAACAGTAATGAGACTTTGTGAATGATTAAATTAAGGATCTTGAAGTGAGGAAATTTTATGAATTATCCAGAAAAGTATTCTTTTAAGTATCCTCGTAAGTTGACTGCAAACAGAAGAGAACACTATAGGATGGAAGCCAAGGTCAGCAGAGTCGGAGAGAGAAAACCTAGCCACTGCCTTTGAAGATGAAGAAGAGGCCACAATCCAAGGAATACAGAGTCCTGGAGAAGCAGGAAAAGATGAGCAAATGGCTTTTCTCCCTAAGATCCTCTGGAGGTAGCCTGATGCTTTTGACATTTAGGCTACTGACCTCCAGACTGTAAGAGAATAAATTTGTGTTTATTCTGCTCAGGTTCAAGCTATTCAGGTAGTAGTAATGTGTTATAGCAATTGTAGGAAGCTAATACCCTATATATAGTTGTGATATAAAGTAAACTAGAATAAGCACCCTGAAAGCTCCATAAATCACTCAACCAAAGTCTGATTTTCACCATTGTAACCCAAGAAATATTGTCCCTGTTCATATCATAGAATACTTCAGAAAAGGATAAGAACATTTATGTGACAGTGTTATTTAATATAAATTGTTATTATGTTCAGAATATCTTAATCTGAAAATGATAATAACATCATATGTCAAAATCTTTTTAAAAAATAATTTTCTGCCAGGAAACCTGAATAAACAAGAAAAAAACCTTTTTAATGTAAATAAGATGTAAATGTGAAAATAAAAAATAATAATGTAAATGGTCCTAAAAGCCCTCTGAAACACAATTTGCTTAGTAACACCTATGAGAATATGTGTACAAAATTAAAATATAGCAAAGTTGATCCATTATTTTCCATATCTAGTTATATGAATTAAAATGTTTACAGGTAAACAACTAGTTTAATTAACATTGTGATAGTTAAAAATACCATATAAACTTGTTTTTAAAACTTGAACCAACAGATTTAAACTAAATTTCAATAATTTATTCAGTAAAAACAATATTTCTTTTTCTTTAGCAAAGTACAGACAGTAAATCCATGATTTTTTTTTTTTAATTTATTTATCTGACAGAGAGAAACATAGCCAGAGAGGGAACACAAGCAGGGGGAGTGAGAGAGGGAGAAGCAGGCTTCCCCCCGAGCAGGGAGCCCGATGTGGGACTCGATCCCAGGTCTCAGGGATCATGACCTGAGCCGAAGGCAGTCGCTTGACCAACTGAGCCACCCAGGCGCCCCTAAATCCATGATTTTGTTGTTGGTTTGCGCTTTTCATTTTACTTGCTTGTTTGCTTTTCAGATTTCTTCTTTATCGATCAGTTGTGTTTGCGATCAAATAAAACCTCTAGAATAATCAATTTGACACATTTTATTTTATTATTGATAAATTTCAACTACATATAGACACTTAAAACATTTCCCTGGTCATATTTCCACATATAATTTACAAGTACTTATTAAATTTATTTCAGTGTAAAAAGAGTTCATTCTGCATCAACTGAAGATCTAGTACTTACTAAAAGAATCTTTATTTTAGTAAACATTTACTGAGCATTTCTTTTCATTTATATTCTTTTATTTCAGGCTTTCAAAATTTTTCACAAAGATTACTGAAAAGTCTCCCAACTGGTCACTTTTCATTGACTTTTCTTAACTCATCCATTTTTCTATCCTATTTTCAAGGTAATCTTTCTAATCACAGTATCATCCCCATGATTAGAAAATTTCAGTTGCTTGATATTGCTCTTAAAATCCACACTTCTTAGTATGTTTTATAAAGGCCTCCATTAATAATAT